>DWAK01000252.1:0-12281 GCA_018230145.1 Lepidochrysops patricia
CATGGACACTTGCAACACTAGAAGAGCTGCAGGTGCGTTGCCGGCCTTTTAAAATAAGAAATGATGCAGTTGGCGTATTCCCCCATACGCCAACTGCGGCACTTCTAGGGGGTAGGGAAATGGGCCTCCCGTAAATTCACTCATTTTCTGTGAGTTTTGTACAACTTGTACAATAATTGTAATTTGTATCTAAATTTTGGTACTCCTCTGAAACATTGATGAAATCAATATTAACCGCAAAGAAAAGCTCTAAAGTGCTATCAAGTTTTTTTCCCCTAAATAATAGGAATCGAGGTACTTTAAATATCATTTATCCATGACATAGTTGAAATTTTAAATATCATTTATCCAAAAAAAAAATAAGTAGGTACTTAATACTTTTTAGGGACATTGATTTTGATTTTGATACTACTTTTAGTAAAGACTAAGAAAGGCTTAGAAATAATAATTCGCACATCGGCTGATGTTATACTAGGTATTATTATGATATTATTACGGGAAGTAATAACATAGTAGGTACTATTAGTGTTATTAGCAGGTCGGATCGAATGTCAAATATGTTGTAGTATCTTATGCTATGTTTAGTGTGACTCTACTTAAAACAAGTACTTGCTGTGTAACAGTATTACAGCCCAGTAGTCAAAAGTAACCCCTAGCATGCAATTTGTTTTAAAGACACCATCAAACCATTCTACTATGCTTCTAGGATGAGTGAAAGTAACAAGATGCCTCTTATACAAACTTAGATTTCTATGTGTAGATTTCTATTGATAGCCTAAACGTGACATAAATAATTACGTAATCCGCTCAACGAAACTAGGATAAGACCTAGACAAATATCTATTAGTGTTTGTATTGAGCTTTGACTATCTAATGCGGCGGTTTCGCTTGTTGAGAGGGTTGAGCCATCTATATGTAGCGGTAATTGTCTGCCAAACTGAAGCAGGAATATTTGACCCTGAGTGAAATTCATTTTACAGAGAAAAAATTATGAAAGTCAAGACAGCGCATACATCTTGCTTGATACTTGATAGTATCGTGTCGACGCACCTACGTGCGTACTTGCGGGAGTGCCGAATACCTATCTCCATTATCGTACGGGTTTTTTACTGCATTTTGTACAGGGCTGCACGTTTCCTTCTTTATAGTCACGTGATCTGCATGAACGCGCGTGGGTGCATTTTCAGTGTGTTGGACTGAGTGCGTGTTTTTTATACAAACGGAGGTACTAACAAGCAACGTTAGAACACGCATTCACGCACAACACAAGTGCGTGGTAATGTGAGAGTCGCCTCATACAATTTTTGAGATAAATGTGTCAAATATTCGTGCTTGAGCTACTGTGCGACTTCCTTACAAATTAAATTAAAAATAAAGAATCGACTTGCTTTTTTATTACACAAGTAAGGATAACGCAACCGAAGTTTCCATATTTGACGAACAATTTTTTAAATTAAAATGGATGGCTTATTTAATATTATTTAGCAGCTAGATTTCTTTTGTAATGACTGTTATTTAAATGTAAATAAGTAAATTCAGATCTAGATTTATTTTGAAATAATAGTATTATCGAACATTTCTAGATTCGTCTAAAAGTTCACCTCATCGGCAGCATGTGTCTGTAATGTTACAATATTTTCGTCAAAAGGCAAAATAAATGTTATGTATGCCTAAAATGTTACATTACACGCGAATGGTCACGGTGAGAGTACCTTTACTAATGTATTTAAATTATAACCTACCGAATCTCTGACCTACCAACATTATATATAAAAACGAGTCAATAATTATAATGGTGTAATGGTGAGAATATTATAAGGCTATAAATGTCTTTTCACAGTCCACATAATATGTAAAGCATTGGGTAAAATATTATTTAACATCTTCTAGTTGGCCCACAATAGGTATAGATCTATCTAGGTTATAACTTTACATAATGTATACATTGGATGTACAGGACCACCTAGTCTAACCTAATAGTTAGGCATAATTAGGTTAAACTCAAGTAGGTATGTTGGCTTACTCATTATCCACATAATATCATGGCAGTGACTATATCTATGAGTACCTAGGTATAGTCATTGCCATAATATTATGTAATGTGAATTAAATGTACCGTACAAGGTGTTTGTCTAAGTTTTAATCGCAAACAGAGAAATCTAAAGCTCTGGAAAACAAGATACCGTAGAAACCAGATAGCATCAATACTCACTACCTGGGTTCTATAGGTATGCTAGATCGAATCACATTTCAGGAAGTGTTTACAAGATCCTTGATATATACACAATACTTATCTGTTTCCAAACCACACAGCCCCGATAAATATTACTAAGCGTGACAGGGGTTAAGAAATAAGAGACAATAATTTCATTTGTTTTTCCATGGACATATAGCACACCGATTTTCTTATGAGATATGCTCTATATTTATATTATTTGATAGTGTCAAACTTATACTTTCTAAAATTTAATTTTCTAAAATCTAAAGTAAGTTTAGTTCCTATTTCTTTGGTAATTTTTATTTATATGCTTTCGCAGTTCGTCACTCGAAAGACTCATCCTACTGAATTGATAACTTACTGTTCTCATAACTTTCTTTATGGACGATCATAATTGCAGCATCCGCAGTGAATCACACACACGAAGTTTCAGCTGGACTAATAAAAAAAGACCTGAGGGTTGTATTTACTCCACAACATCGCCTTTTGGGATTCGAACCCAAGCAGTAAGTATTTCATCATAGTACTGGTTTTGTAATCACTGGTTAGCATCTCATACGTGGTTTTAACTACTAGGTATAGACAGCCCATTAAAACAACATTTCTCTACAGGCTTCGGTAACTACTCACAACGCCTTTGTTGTTGGCTACGATACCATCAAAACAAAAGAAGCGCAAGCGATGTTATGACGTCAATTGCTGTTGTTGATTATTAAGATGATGATGATGATACGGATGTTTTGAAGTTTAAAAGAAATTACAAAAAGGCCAAAATTGATAAAAGAAAAGGCAATAAAGTAGAGATAAAAAAAAAAAACAAATTAATTATTCATCTTTCGTTTATTTTCACTAAATATATCTCTATTAAACTTTGTACTATAATAGATTGTCCTTTCTTATCCCTTAATTCATAATTAAATAGATGTTATATTTTTGGTTAAGAAAAAACAGCAGTTAAACAAAAATAGTAAAAACTTTCAACGTCAGATGCACTTATGAATAATATCACCTATTTGGTTTAGGTATTATCCTTTACGAAACTCTGAAGTATGCCCATAGCTACTAAAAAAATACAAAATAATGTCTTAATCAAGCAATATCTAGAATGAAACTACACCTTTAAAATATTTAGCTTCATAAGATATGTGGTGCAATTTTTTTAGTAGCCAAAGGGCGATGACTCTTATATTCCTTTCCTAATTCTGCCTACACTAATAGCCTCTTACGATTATAACTTTAACAGCTGAGTAAAATCGATCACAATCGAAATGGTGACTAAACAAAAATATTGTTTTGTATCTGTCATAAACGGTTTAGCAGTTCATGAAAAATAGACAAGTTCGATTTTTATATCCGATTTTAGATAATTTTACGTCAACAGACACACAACATTACACAAATTCGCTAGCCAATATTAGTGATATAAAATCGCCTTTGCACTCGTCTATTATATATTTGCTTGGCAAATAGATTACCTACCAGCACCAATATTTTTGTCGATAATTTTTATTTACAAAAGTAACAAAAAACAATAACTCAAGATATCTTGGGTTTCATGGTAACAATTAATTAACAAATGACTATTCGTTATGCTATATGTACAAATATGTAAACAATTACCTAAACTTAATCCCATCCGTGGTGTTCGTGGTGGTCGTGGTGCTCATGGTGAATCGGTACCCAAACTTTTTGCCAAACAGGTTTCCAGACCTTTTTCCATGCTGGAACCTCAATTGTTTTCCATACGGGTACTTGAATCTGCTTCCATTTTTCAACCCAAATCTTTTTCTGGACTGGCACCCAGACTTCCTTCTTGATCGTCTTCCATACCTGAACTTTCTCGTCGATCCACTCTTGTTTCTTCTCAGTTACCCAAGCTTGTTTCTTTACTGTCTTCCATACTTGCTTCCATTCTTCTTTCCATTCCAATTTCTTTTCTGTTACCCACTCTTGCTTGTGTTCCGTACGCCAGATCTTCTTCCATACAGGTTTCCAGGTCAGTTTCTTCCTCCATAAATCGTGACTGGTGTATTCCCAACCGTGGTGATCTTTACCTAAATATTTCTCTCCGGGAACTCCTTCTTTGACCCATTCAGGAACGAAATTTTGTTTCCATTCTGGCACTTGGATTGTTTTAGTTACTGGTACTTGAATTTCCTTCCACACCGGTTTCCACACTTTCTTCCAATCTACAACTTGCACCTCCTTCCACACAGGTACCTGGATTTCCTTCCATATTGGTTTTTGTACTACTTTCCATGCTGGTACTTGTTCTTCTTTCCATTGTGACACTTGTTCCGTTTTCCATGCTGGTTCCTTTTCTTTTTTCCATTCAATTTTCCATATAAGCTTTTTTTCAGTTTTCCACACTTTCTTCCAATCTTCTTTCCACACGAGTTTTTTCTCCCAGACGCCTTCAGGTTGTGACTGCCAGCCAGGTGATCGTTTTTCTCGAATGCTCTCACTTACTTCCGTTTCCGGAACAGGTACGGCTAATGAAACCGCTACGGCTAATGCCAATAAGACCTGAAAAAAGGAATGGCTTAAATTGCAATATTTGAATATACCTATTAAAAATAAACATGTTTGAATTTTAAGCCACGGCTCAAAATAACGCGGAGGTATTTTGTTATATTACAGTCTGAACAGAGTATAATTAAATCTAACCTCAATAAGAATTACGCACACATATTTCATTAATTAATGAAAAAGTTATTAATTATAAACAAAAGTTACTTGTTACGCAAAGCAAATTAACTCAAAATAACTAGACACCTTTGATAAAGTTATTAATTAACTACATTTCATTGGAATACTTAGACCAGATTCTAATTTTTAAGCTTTCCTACAGCGGTTATGTACTATACAGATATAAGTTCTGAGTGTAAAATAAAATCAAAAATATGCAGAAATTAATTAGTCTGTGGCCATACTTAACACTGTTATAATTTTAAAATTGTGTTTTTTTTTAAATAAAATTATCAACCAATCAATAAACTTTTATATTGGAGTTTAGAAAATACTTCCAATATATCTGTTTTAACAGATTTTTACGAATATTTTATAAAGTCTTTTTCAAATCTACAGAACGTCACTATACACTACACAGCACATCACTAGCACCCACCGTGATCGCCAGCGTCCTCATTTTGGAAGTTGGTACACGCTGCGACTGCCGCAACTCTGCCGCGTCTTGTGTATTTATTCGCGAGCCCCTCTCTACTACAGGATGGCTCGTGACGAACCGATCGTGACTGAAGACGGTTCAAAGGTCCATTTCACCTGTTTACCTTTAACATATTGTCTAAGGATCAGCTTGCTGACTGAGGAAATAGGATTTTCACTGACAATCGTAAAAGTTTTCCTAATATTTGAATGTGTTTTGAAAATCAAAAATCAAATATTGTAAAGTTAAAGAATACAACTTTAATTCTGAAGACGGTTCAAAGGTTAATTAAGGTTACCTGACTGGGATAGGTAGAGCAAGCAGAAAATGTTTACAATATTTGAGCGAGATTTGAAAACCAACAGTCTAGCATTAAATACCCCGTGCAAATCTAGTAAATAAGCTCCATTTTAGGGAATTCGAAAGTGTATAGGTAAGGTTCGACCTAAGATCATACGTGAAAACGTAAGTTTCACCCTTTCCTTCCTGTTTGACTAGATTTTGTGCTCTTCGTTACGTTAAATATATTATTATTCTTGTACACATAGTTTTACTGGGCCTAAAATTATGAAGATTCTTGTGATGACAGTGATTAATATTAAGATTTTTATTCCATAGCCTTAACTTCTCCTATGCCGTATTTCTTTAAATTAATTTTTGTTCGAATGCGTAACAAACGTTACGTATATTATCTGTAACATACTCTTAACCTATAATTAATTATCCACCCAACCATCTATTCTCATCAACTTTCACATTTATCATGATATTACTAAGGGCCCGTTATATAATATATTTTTATATATTTTACATATTTTGCATTCCAAGATCAGACTGAGCGACAATTTAAGATTAGGTAAGCAAATTCGTAATTAGATACAATTTGTTTTTTATTCTTAATATCTGTAACATTAAATTGTGCTATATTAAAATCTAATATTTACAGTTTAAATAATAAACGAAACAAGTGTTACGTATATAGAGTGGAAAGATTTTGGTAAATTAAATAACATACACCTTTAACTGAATCGTTTGTACAGATTTGGAAAATTACATCAATATACGACTATAGTCGGACGCTATAATAGTTACAGAAGAAGAAGAAGACGACAGAAGTATAGTAGTACGTAGTAGTTAGAAGCGTTTGCAAAAAATAAACTTGACATTGTATGTATAAAAGGTCCGAGGGCTTGATATACGAATTACGCGCGAAGTCATATCGCGCGAATGCGTTTTCTGGACAAGGTAAGGTATAGCAAGCGACATGTTACTGATTTAGCAATTATAGTATAAGTATAAAATCCTATTAATTATATTCCGACTTCACCGTCGAAATATCGAATGGACTTTAAAGGTCCAAATATTACAGTCAATGCTATATCCTTTAATTTAAATTTTGAAATAATTTATTTTTTGTATTTTACCTAACTTTACATGCTGTGTTTGTCTTTAAGAAATTGATATGCATTTAATTGTACTTCTTCGTTGTATTTTATTTGTGTTTTACGTATAATCAATTGTTGACAAACCTAATAAAATAAAATAAAAAAGTAGACTGCAGAGGTATAATAAAGTATTTTTAGGAACACGAGACACCTTAAGCCAGCATTACGGTCAAATCGTAATATTAAATAACGTCGCGTAATGTCCTTATCTCGATGCATCGCACGCAACGTAAACGGAGGCTTTGAAGCGATTTAACCGACTTTCAAAGTAGGTGCAGTGTTCACTTGTTTGATTTGTTTTTCTAGGATTCTTCTTAGTCTTAATTAATGGCTTAGTCCTTAGTGAGTCGCGAAAGTCAGAGCGTGGCAAGTAGATTTTTTCTAGGGTTCTGGAACTCTTATAATATCTCCGTCTGTCTGTTCCCATACGTCAAAATCATGTCAAAATAAACAAATCGTTTAAAAGGGGATCTAGTAGCAAACAATGAGTTATTTTCTAGTACCTTAAATCTCCATCCACATCCACCACAAAATGTTATCTTTTACAAGATTGCTAAAGAACACCAGAGGAGTAACAAGTCGGTATACCGTGTTTGTAGTTGGAAGTAATTTCACACACATCAGGTGATCTCTCAACTTATATAGGTAGTAGATATATTTTCTTTAAATATTTTCCAAAAAAACGTAAATAATATAAAATTGCAATAAAGAAGATAATAAAAACATAGTATTTCCACTTATTACATAACGAAGTTTAATCCTTGCGTTACTTAGTTTAGACTCGCAATTGGGGTTAGCCAGGTTATGTAACTTTCTAATTAATAATTAATTAAGTGGCAACACTGAATACTAAATCTGTCATGGCGGACGATGAGTTCATTAAGGGCCAAGTGGTGACTAAGGAACTGACCTACCTGTTGTAGGACATCGTAAATAGCGAGAAACGGCTGTTGTTCAGCCGTTTCAGGGGCAAAATACGAATTAATATTATTATACAGTCGATAGACAGTCAATAAGCTTGAAAAATTTATATTTACCCTCGAAGATAATTGTCTCAATGATTCGGTTCATTTGTATCACGGCAATCGGCAAAGCTATTCCATAGAAAGCATCCTTTGTTTGTAGATCAGTGTTCCAGCAGCTATCTGAATCTGGGTACGACAGGGCCAATCGCAATTTAAATCATGTATTTTAGGTGGATGAACCAGTGAAAGACAACAATCGCGACTCCCGTCAAATTAAGTCGAACTCCGGTACATCGGTACGTGATCCACATGATAGTGAAGTTGACACTGAATCTAAACAAAATTCCTGCACAAATGGGTCAAGTTCGACCTTTATTGAGGCACCGCCGTGAATAAATTGCGTTTTCTGTTTAAATTCATAGAGAGAAGTATTTTGCAACTACCCTACATAGTAGATTTTACAAACGCGCCGATAGTACAAACAACAAATGAATAATAATAAAGTTTAATGGCCACGTAACTTAGTAGCGATATTGTGTTAGCCATGTTTGTTTTTAAATGTTGTAAAAGATGGGAAAGATGTGTTTTTAACCAACCAAAAACGTTTCCAGGGCTAGCCTCGCTTAGCATAGCCTTGGTAAACAATTCAAAAACACATCGCTCGCTACGCATCTCTGATGGAGACGTAGACTAAATTATTTTCGGTGCTCTCTATCTGGATACTATAATTATTCATTTAATTGCCAAAATACAAGCTCATGACTTACTATTCCTCATACCAATTATGTTAAAAAATATGTACAAATTATAAAAAAAAAAACTTTGCATACAATAATTGTTAGTGCAATAAAACTATAATTAAATAGGCAAGATAGTAGATACTATATTTTCTATAGTAATAAGTTAAGCAATTTCCTTCTCACAAAAAATGGTTGAAAAGTGGCAGAATATTGAGTAACATATCCTTGAATCAAAATCAATGTTATTTTAATAGCCGCGAGATAATTATTTTGCGAAATTATTGAATACCTGCTAGCATAATAAATATTTAAATTAGAGAATGGTATTTTCACTGCGCTGTTTGTAAGTGACTATTACAATATTATTAAAATTCGAAACTTTAAAGCCGTAAGCACCTATGAATAATGTAATATTCCAATCTACAAAAAAAATTAAAGGTAAGGTACAAGGTTAGAAATTATATAGTATATCGGATATCCTCATTATAGGCGAGGTTTTTAAATTTCATTCTTGCGCTGTGCAGTGTGTATATCAATTCAATGCAACTCTCTTCGTCACATGCATGTAATTGAGTGTTAGGTCATGCAATGACACTGTAATAAGTTCATTTCTTTTGGTCGACTTTGCGGTTTGAGACCTGCCACAACATTATTGAACTTGAGCAATGAGTAGGTACCTACATCATATTTATTTCCGTGGTCTTCTCGAAGCCATGTTCATGGCGTAATCAAACGTCAGGGATCATTTGGACAACAAGGCAATTAATACTTTCGCTAACCAATTAAAGTTCTACAAACTAAATGAAAACTAACGGCATGGTAGAAATTAAACAAAAAAAAAACACGTGCCAATAATAATAATTATTATTATCTAAATTATGTAAGATTACTCATGCAAAAATATAAAGGGTTGACGTCGAAAAGGGTGGTGGATTTTCATAAAAATTAAAACTAGGTACATTATAAATATTACTTATTATAATTATGTTACCAGCTGTAAATCAAACCAGATAAGTACACTTAAAACCTGTGACCGCGTTCTTGATTATTATTTTCCTTCCCGCTGTTATTTTACTTATCATCGACCCCTTACCAAATTAGGTAAATCGGTAAGAAGGTTAAAATAGTTACATACAGGTATGTTACGTGGACTATAGTTGTTTACTAGTACTTAATCCATATCAATCTCATTAAAGTGAACCGTGCCATGTTAATTACACGGTGAAAGTGTACGAAATAACTTAAATATTATTCCAACGTTACATATTATTCAACAGTAATGTAATTTTTCTTAGCGTACACGGTGACCCACATAGTGCTTTTCTAGATTTAGGCTGCGTTTCCACTAGAGCTGTGCGAGGATGCGTAGCGAGGGATAAGTTTTTGAAGATTCAATAGAATCGCTTCATCCGGGCTGCGCTAAGCAAGGCTAGGTAAATTAAGCGATTCTATAGGTATTTTAAAAACAAATCCAACTTACACATTATTCTCGCTCTAGTGGAAATTTGGTGTTTTGCCATATTGGATATAAATTATTGTGATAAGTATTCCATTTGTCTTCACTCAGTCTTTTGCTCCTGAATGGTAACAATGTTTATGAGGTTCTATCATCATCGTCTTCATCATCACGGACGGGCCGCATTCCGCACCCACATTTTACAAAATCACAAATGCAACGAATATCGATAGAATGGAATGCAAATTTAAATGGCAATTCGATCGAGCCGTTACTAGTTGCTAAAATTTTTATTGCATGAATATTTTATTATTTATGCAAATTTTTATGATTTTCGACAAAGCATGACATTATTAGATAACATATGTATATTTAAGGATGCAAATGAACAACTTTCATAGAAACAAGCTATTATTATAAGAACCCTGCAGGTTATATTCAAGCGCAGCCTTCGTAGTCGAAGCTTTGTTTATTGTATAATTTTATCGAGACACGTGCGTAGGCGCAGCCCCGGGCATTCACTAGTATTACGGAACGAGGTAACGTTTAACATTGCGAGGAAAACAAGACAATAATAATAATAAGAGCTTGAACAATCTTAAACTTGTAGGGCAAATATTATAAGTACCAATTTTTTTTTTTATAAAATATGAATTAGTAAGAAATCAAAACATGCCAGCCGCTATGTCAACTGTTAACTAGGCTTGCTTATAAGAAAATTACTTATTACAGGTTTACATCCTTTCATTACGATAAAAATAATTAAAGATGTGCAGTTTCCAGGGATTTCACCAGCTACACAGAAAAAAGGAGGAAGTGATATTATCTGCTGATCAAATCTCCTGTCAGATGTTAAATTACCGCAGACTCTGACTAAATATGCGAGTCAGTCGCCACTAGCAACATTCGCTAGATGCTAATTTGCTATTAGTAATTAATAAGTAGTAATTAATTTCAATAAAATGCCTGCATATTTTATTGTTACAAATTAATAGGAATAGTAAAGAGAGTCTGGCTTTAAGTTTCGCAACAATATTATCTTATCAAGACAGAAAATCCTGCAACCTGAATCTAAAATAATAATTTATTTATTTACTTATTATAAGCAATATTTCATACTGCGACAGATTGTTATAAAACTGTATCTATATCCAAAATTTTGCAAACTTAATACTTACTTACAAATATTTGGAAAGTATAAAGACTAAAAAAATAAAACTTCAAGGCTTTCTACAATTAACAAAAGACATTAACTTTTTAAACCATCCGTATTTAAGTCTAGAGTATAGGCTTGCAATTATAGGTAAGTATACAATTTTTTTTATAAATAATATTATGAAAGTTGTGTGGATCAAAGAGCACATTGTTCTCGTAGGCGATAGGATACTCTATTAAAGCGTGTAGAGCCGCGGGTAAAATCTAGTTTTCTATATTATTAAGTACTTTAAATGTTGTCATAATTATTGTAATTTCAAGCGCGCTGCTACACTTGCTCATGTAATCTGTAACGTTACGTTACAGGCGAAAGTTTGCGGTAAGGAAGCACCTAAACGAGATAATTCTAGATTTTACTTATTTTAAACATGCGAGCAACGTTACAAAAGACACCCGTGTCTCGTGGGAATTGTAATAAATATTTTTCTATATATTTTCAACCTATCAGCCTCTTTAAAAAAAATTTAATCGGTCATATAGGTTTACAAAAAATAATGGATTCATACTCAACGTCTGATAAACGTCCTCGAAAAATGAGTACAACGTGCGCGCATTGTATGCATATAATATGCTGCACTTGCAATAATATTATGCTTGGAGCTTATAGATTTGTATAACTTGAGACAGGTAAAGTTTTAGGGACAATTTCGAATGTTACTTTTGTACGAGACTATCGATCTGGGGTTTTTTTACATCAATGTAATCGGTTTAGTAAAAGCGGAACATAAATAAACTTTAGCACAATGCATGAGACAAGCGAAGTCAAGCGAACAGATTCAGATGAGTCAGACTTGACCTTGATGACATTGAACTTTACAAAAAAGTATAAAGTTTCTATGGGTGAATAATGTTAGATGATGTAAATTAGTTTGATGTTCGCCTAAATACGATAAATTACGCTTACTACTTTGGCCTATGACACTGTTTATCTACTTATTCGTCGAACAAAATTATTGGTTCTTTAAGAAATTATATGTACGTACCTTTTTATACCACAGGAACGTGGATTGGTATGGCTGAATTAATCGTAAGCTTATGCTTTTTTTTTTTTTTACTTATTTATTTTAGGTCGCTCA
>DWAK01000253.1:0-12247 GCA_018230145.1 Lepidochrysops patricia
AGTGTATACTGTTTAATATACAAAATATGAAGAAGTGTCTAAAGAAAGATGTACTCGATTTAAGAGTATTTGCTGTGACGTATACTATAAAAAAGTATAAATATACTTTTTTTACAAAGGCCACTTTTTGCGGCTTAGCTTAAAATACAGTAAATATGTAAATATTTCCAATACAAAATTTTGCAAATACTACAAAACTATTTATTTTGAGTAAATCTACTACATTATATTATTTAATATAACACAGAATATTAAAAAAATATGTTAAAAATATCATAATATTATTTACGAAACCATTAAGCTAAAATTCTGACTCAGTATCCTTATTATTTTAAAAAAGATTGAGCTATATCTAATAGATAAAATTTTTGTGTCACAGTTTTATAGTTACCATATTCCGCCAAAACGGCTGGACCAATTTTAATGAAATTTTATATGCATATTCAGTAGGTCTAAGAATCGGCTACTATCTATTTTTTTTTAATTTTAGGTGGAACAACGTGTGTCGAGGTCAGCTAGTATTATGAATATTGTACACTGAATAATTTATTATTCTATTAATACTAGCTTCTACTAGTCATCAGTAGAAAACAGTAGTAAGTAGTAAAATGGTGAGTCAAGACACTTCCTACATTCGCGTCTGTAAGTGAAAATCACATCGCCATGCGGACGTCACTCCACTTTTCCGAGGCGTCAGTGGTTTTAAGGCGTCCAATAGAGGCTGATCTATGCATTGCGTACTAGCTTCTCTATTGTTTGGCTACTTCTAGGGGAAATTGAGTAGGGGAGGTCTAGTTAGACTGGTCGGTTGTGACGAGGCGATGCAATTCGCCGTGCAGTAGGTAAGTGTGTCGATGCACTCGCTTCCCCCTCCCCGCGGTATGACATGTTTAACTAGTCTAGTTTGTGGAAACTAACTCCCGATATAGTGTTACCTAGGTAATTAGTAACCTTGATTGAGTTAATGAAAGAAAATCAGATACAAAAAGAAAGGTTGTTTTTAAGTGAAATTTTTTAGACTTTTAATCTCATTTCTATTTTTTTTTATTATTAAGCTTTATATGTTTTTTTTATAAGATATAATCATTTTTATTTCAATGAAAAATAATGTAGTTTGTATATCTACTCAAAATACCTAATATTAGCAGTCAAAGACCATTATTATTTGACCTATATATTATATTCATAATTTTAAACATACGTTAGAGAAATAAAGGTGTAAGCTATCGATAGCAGTCGACAGTTGCATCTGTATTCGATAACCTCTACATCTGCCAAATTGAGATGGAACCCCACTAACCCATTTCTTTATTTGTTGTGTAACAGCTGCATTATAACCATGGTCTATAAACGATTGCACAATTATAAGGACAAGGTTGATCTGAGCCAGCTGTTGTAAATTAAGTTTGACACAATTTTTCGAGTCATAAACGCGACATAATAAGTATTTTTCATTTTCAATCATTTTTATATTTTATAAAGCTCCAAAAGAAAACTTAAATAGAATTTACCTTTGATAAGAAGTTGGTTGATAATTTTTCTGCACTTTTATGGCCTGTATATTAAATTTTCACGATATACATGCCACCTTCAAGAAACCAAGAAGTATACGAAGTCTCGTTAAAAGTGTAAAATTAATACCTTATTTAAGTTAATAGCCTGTTTTCATTTTGCAACATAAAATCGCTGCGTGTTGTTTTATCATTTTTTGTCACAAAAATAATATCCCTTAAAACAAATAATAATACAATCCTGACCTACCTCAATGCGATACTACTTAACGCTCCCTAATCGGAAATGAGTGGCACGATCAAGGCAATCACCGTGGTCTAGGCCACCTAGGCCTATAAGGGTCAGCGGTGCGGGGTAATGTCCCAGCAGGTAGTATCTAGGCGAGTGACAGTGGCTTGCGAAAGTGCACATAATTGGATCGGCGCTTTAGAAAGGGGGTTATGAGTTAGTGAGGGCGACGACCCCGCGTTTCCACGGGAAGACGCGCCGGTGGAAAGCGTACGATTCCAGGAACAGCGCTCTCTCGGCACGCGCGAGATATGGCGAAAAGTGAAAATAATTAATCTAAGTGTGAAGCGACGCTCGGTCAGTGCTAGACACAACACGCGCTGGTCTGCAATACTGTAATTCACACATTTTTCACTTATAATCACAAATATTTAACCAAAATTGAGATATTCTCAGAGGTAGATACAATATGTCAAATTGTTATTTGGTAACAATATTTTGAAAGCTATTTTATTAGTAAGTGTATTTATTAAAACATGAAATATGAAAAAATATTTCATGATTATTTATTTATAATTTCTTTCCGAACATGGTCTTAATTGGAACCTATGATAACATTGAAAACAGATTAGCTGTTGCGACCAAAGTTGCGACGCCCGCGTCAATACCGAGTGCTCATACTTGCACTTAATGCCAATGTAATCCAAGTGCCATAACTCATTTCGTGACTAGTGGTCGTCAAAGCCACTTGTTACGCCTAGATCTATTAGAAAAATATCTTGCGTTTTATCTTCTGAAAATTGTCGTTTTCACTGTAAAAATGTGAAGGTTCATTATCTTTTTATTGTGTTGAAAATGGTTTAATTTTCTCCTATCTCTCTAAATTAAGTACTTTCACTTAATTATAATAATTTTTCCAAAATAAAATTTAGTCTATGTTACTCATGGATAATGTAGTTTTTGAACGGTGGAAGAATTCTTAAATTCGATACAGTAGTTTTTGAGCCTATTCATTACAAACAAACAAAGTTTTCCTCTTTATAACATTAGTATAGATGTAACATCTTTAACTCACCAATGATTTATGTCGCTCTAAATATCTGTTAACCTTCGTTCAGATAATGATAGGTTATGTTAATTCATTCACCTGGCGGCCACAAAAAACTAATCTATTATGAACAAACAGCGCAACTGTTAAACCTAACGGGGCCAAAGGGTTACGGAGCCATATGGACGGATACGGGTTATGCAATCAGGGCTTTTTCCACATCCTACCGAACCCTTTCATTAATTGACCTAACAGTATATTGTCACAAAAAATGCAACATTTGCGAAGTAAAAAAATATGATTTAGCACCAACAATTAAATTAACTAAATTGATGTTAACTAGTTCAATAAAACTTTTTATTCCACAACTATTTATAAGCACAATATTATTATAAAATTGAACAGCAATTTTACTTATGGTGGTCGGACCGTTGATAATATAAAATTTGACAATAGATAAAAAAATATTATGGTACTTATATTATTATTTTAGACAACATTATAATTATTACTTTCTTATGCTAGGATTAGAATGCCTAGATGCGTAGATATTATATTTTCTAATATTTTACAATATAAAGATATACCTTTACATTATGGCTATATAAAATTTATAGTGAGCAATATAATATTATGTATGAAATCTTATTGCATTTTCAAAGAAATAATTTTAATGAAGTATAATATCAACGGGTTATATTAACATTCTTTATTGTATAATAAACTGTTAATTTATCAAATATAGAGGTGTCACTATACTTACCACTCACCTCATTTGCTAACATGATGTGTGGCGGGGTCAGCCGAGGTCAGCTTGCCCTGTAAATACTAAGTGTAGGTTCAATAGGTTGGTAGTGCACTTAAATATAGATTAATTATTATGACTATGTAATTACAACTAATATATCTTTAAGTGACACATTTTTAAACCAATAATTTAGGTAAATCTATTTTTTTTAAGATAACAGTTTAATTTTATTCTACTGAATTGGAATATACCTTGCATATATTCCACAGCGAACTTTCAATCATCATTTTTATGTATTCTATTTCAACGTAAAAATATGAGACCATAAAGTGTCAATATTTTTTATCTGAATTTGAATTTTACGAGATGCACTCGAAAACAATATTTTCATTACAAGCATAAATCACATAATAAATTCTCCAAACAGTCTCATTACCATACGAATAGTATGTACGGTACTGAGAAGAAAAAAATGCCTCACCGCAGGCGCTACTTTATTTTAGAATGCAAGATGCAGCTCACTGTGAAACCTCAAATTCGTTCCGGGCGAAGATTTATGGGCGTTCGTAAATCTTGATGAATTCTCGCGTCATTTGTTCCTAGCTAACGGGACAGCACTATGGGTCCCGGTTTACTCCATGCACTGTTATAACTTATAACGGTGCTCGTGTGAAGGAAAAAGTGCATGTCAACGAGTGACGTCACAAAGGCCGTTCCTGTTAATCGCACAAAGGATAACGCCGGACACGTTGTTTTAGTCATCTGGGAATAACAAAAAGTCATATTGGAAACGCACAATGGCTGTTCCGTAGCGAACCTTACATAATACACAAATACTTTTTTACTTCTTTATTCTGCAACGGTCCAGCTTTGTTCGCCAGCCAGTGAAATTTGATAACAATAAACCGATTACTTTGAGATTTATTGTTTAAACAGATAATATAAAATTGTGTGAAATTTAAAAAAGGAATGATATTGGTAAGCCTCTCACGTACGATTGGCGCAGTGTTGCATTTGACTCTGGGTTACAAGTTTGCCTTTAGTTAGATGTAACATAATATTATTGCAACTGCGATCAGATGGACATGCCTTTATTAATATTTTCATGGAAAAATAGCACACTTTAAAAATAGTAAATATAAGTACATTTATTTAAAAAATATGTATAAATTTACCATATAGACCATAATTACTATAATACAAACTTATAAAAATAATATTTATTATGTGTTTATTAATATTTACTATCTAATATTATGACTGTTTAGTATAATTTGCATTGGGTACAGACTTCAAGATGATATCAGGAACTATACTGACGCTGCCATCTATCAGTGACTGCCGCCTTATATAACCTGAAACAAAATTAATAACATTAAATGTTTAAACGTAGAGTCTATGGAGAGCAACGTGACGCTGCAAAAAACGTTTCAACAGGCTGCAGCAAGGCTGCTCAACCGATAAGCCAAATTACATTTCCTACTTCAGTTACTTTCAGCTGAGTGTATATAGCTAGGTTGGTAACTATCTTAGCAACGTTCACTGTAAATTTTTAAAATATAATAGGTATTATTTAAGCATATAATATTATGTAAGTAAGTTGTGGGTCGTGCAAAAAGTTGTTATCGGTTACGCCGGCCGGCGCGCGCCTAACAGCGGAATTCAAATCTTTATTGCGTTATGTACTCATTTCCTTTTGTATGATTCTATGTTAAAAACTCTAAATAAACATAAATCCACCATAAGATGGAAGCGTTACCGCTGTCGACCCAAGCTCACAACAGTTGCAGAGGTAGAAATGTGTGGTGGGTCAATTGCCCGTTACAAAAAAGTATGGTATAATATAATTATTAATAAGTACGATACTTTTTTATTAATACTACTGAGAAGTATCGCTTTCTATTAGATACCGTGTCCCTAAGATATTCTAACGACCAACTATAAGATCGATTAATATAGAAAATGATTCCTGTAGAACCCGTTTCAAAATATATTCATAGGTGCATCGGATTATAGATGTGGTCTCGAAGCTTCGGTGGAAAAAAAATTGGGCATTATTAAAAGTGAAGGCATACCTGTTCCGGCCCTTGGCAGTACCGTTATCGTCTATTCCTGTTATGTAACATTATACAACAGGTAATGGACGGACAAAAGTTTTGGAAACGAACGGGTCTTTCAAACACCTGACTTTTCGCTAATAATATTCCCTATGGATATCGTCTTGTTTGTATTGTTAATGTTGCCAGCCAGTATGTATAGCTTTAATACAATGATTAATTATTGACTTAAAACATAATGCATAATACGATATATTGGTATGTATGTAAAGTGAATTGCTCAATTTTAAACAACTTCACCAATTGTCTAGGCATCCTACATGCATTATATTATTATTATGACTTGATCTGAGACAGTGTATAGAATAATAATAGATTTGGCGCGCGACTTCGTCCGCGTTGTACTTTTGGATAACGCAAAATTATACTCGCGGACTGCGACTTCATTCTCCCGATTTTGAAACATATATTATCACTGCTACGTTCGTATTTGTCAGCTTGGCCTTTTTCGATAAATAGGACACAACACTGAAAGAATTTATGAAATCGGACTAGTGGTTCCTGAAATTAGCGCGTTCAACCAAACAAACAAACAAGCAAACTCTTTCGCTTTATAATGTTAGTATGGATTATAGTCATTTTTTGACTTACTAAATTTATTTAGCTACTCACTGATAGCTTATTGCATTAAAATCAATGTTCATGTTTTGCGAATTTAACTATAATACCTACCTATAATAAATTAAGTGGAAACTCCACAGTTAATTCCACCACTGGAAGTCACCTAGAGCGCTATTGTTTTGGTTATTCCATCTCCCATTACTAGTAGCTCTTTCTTCTTTCTCCTAACAGTAGTTCGGTTGTAAAGGTATTAGGGTTGAGGCTTTGTCAATCATATTTTTATGACCTTTTATTGCGCGACATTTTATATTTACCTGGAACATTTTAATCGGGTTACATTTTACTCATAGGGGATAATATTCGGTTTCTGGAATAGTTGAATGTTGTGCCCGGCTATAAATACAATATTGTGTAAAGTTTACATAACAATCAAACTGTGCCGACAGCAAACGACGTTTAGTATTATTTATTTGATGGAAACACACTATAATTCCATTACTTATGACGTTCCATTATGTGCTGAATAATAAAATGGGTTACAGTCTTACAAAACAATTATAAATATAGTGTGATTATTATTTAATGTAAAAATTAATCAACGAAGTAAAATATACCTATGTTTATCTTGTATATTACATTGTACAACAATATGACCAACCCACTGAGACATGAGAGTTGCCAGCTTTCAAAGTAGGCCTTAAGAAAATCTGCAACTTCAACAAGTAAAAGGTTGCACATTTTCTTTGAGTCCTACTTATTTGTTGAAAGCTATAGCGCATAGAAAAGGTATACGTATAAATTAAATCTTAATGAGAAAAGTGGTCCAGTAGTTCCCGGTGGCGCCGCTCGCGGTCTGCGGCGCTAGCGGCGCAAGCGCATTGCTTGTAGGAAAGTTGCTTATGACGTTGAAAAGTATCACATTGAACCATGGTGAACCGAGCCACGGTCTTCCGCGATACTTGGCCTACTCACAAATTTGTCATTCTATCGATCTGTCACCATAGAATTTATCTTCGTTACGAACAATGGCATAAAGATAGCACTTATGTTTGCATATTCGATGATTCGCGATAAGAAATGCCCGGCCAAACTGCTTAAGTAAATATTTGATAGGTATGTATATCAACCGAGCCTCCGGAGAGCTCCACAGAATAAATCAGGATTTATTTTTTACTCGAATGCACCATGACAACCTCACATTTTTCGTATTTAAATGGAAAGTCTACATTCAGCGAACTGGTTCGTACCGCGTGTTATTATAATTAAAGGTCATTGCAATAGTTCAATGACTCCTTCGCCGTTAAATATTTTCGCTTATATTTTACATATTTATATTTACATAAACAAATGTTATTCAAATTAGAATGTTGCTATGTCGTGAACCAGATGGTGATGATTTGAAAATTACTAATGTTCTGGTAGTCACATCACACATGGGTGTCGTAAGAGGCATACTCGACTTTATAGGGGATAAATGAACTTATCACATTCGTATTGCTCAATCGGATCCAAAGCAAGAAAATATTTCGACAGACTTCAGGTCATAGAACCTTCCATCTGTTTTATGATTTCGTGTTGTGATACTGTTTGTATAAAAATGTTTATCATTATGCCATGTTCTGCCTCATTTTATAAATTTTTACCGATAGTCTGCATTGCGGACTTATGATTTATTATTGAATAGTCGGTAAATGCGACCTAAAATAGATATAGTTTTTGCAAGATGCCAAGTAAATAACATCCATATTTTAGATAGGTATTCGAGATACACGGGGGTCTGAGACTTGTCTACGGCGTTTTAGATTACCGGAAGTGTCATATATAAAGCTCACTTTGATAAAGCTCAGCAAAAAGCATCGCAATTCGAATTATAAAATTACATAAAACGGGTTCGGTTTCATGTTTTTGCGCCACATCCGGCGTTCGCGAGAGCTGAGCTGCACCACTTTTTCTGCCATTTCATAGCAGTTGCCACAAAGGGTTTCATCTAAAGGGATCGTCCTAATATCTGGATGATGGAAGGCTCTATTGATGTCATCATCAATATTTGTCCGCCGGATCCGGTGCGTTCGTGAGGTGTGAGTTACCATGGATATGCGAAATGAGTAGCGGAGATAGTGGGTGGGAACGCGGGGAGGGGGGAGGGGTATGCAGTAACTAACGAAACGAAAATTTGTGAGGTCAACGAACGTGAGTAGCCGCGCAACCATCGTCAGGTTGATTCACTTTTCATCTACGTTCGCTTCGCAATAAACTAAAATAAAAACACGTTTTGGAAAGTCGTTTTAATTATAAGAATAATAAATATTTAAAGAATAAAGAGGTAATTCAAAATATTAAGTACATTTTATCTTCACTTTCGTGTTTGCTTTTATTTTGCTGAAATATTTTTATTAAAATTTCTAGTAAATATGTATTTCTTTGGTTTATTTGGAATGTATAGTGTAACATACATTACACTTTAAATAAAAGCTAAGAAATAGAAAACTTTTCAAAAAAAAATCGTAAGAAATATTATCACTTATTATGTTAACAAATTGTACAAAATGCTAAAAGGGTACTTCTTAAAGGAACAAATAAGTAGCATTTTCTACTCCCTTAAAGGAGGGTACCTGTTAGCATTAGTAAAACGATTTTACAGGACTAAGGAGATGACGTCTTGACGTCAAATCCTATCTTCTTAAAAATGAAATTTAATATGGAATTATTTATTTATATTTGGACATAATGTTTTGTATTTTTTTTCTTATTAGTGCTATCTTCATTGTTTGTACGTGTAAAGATATTTGTTATGTGAGCGGTAACGCAGAAAGCATTGAAGTTTTTACTTTTATCGAGTACATAAGCGGTACGGGAGTTCATCGACCTCGCGCGGTTGTTTGGCGGGAATTTTGCGGTCGCTATAATAAATGCTTTTATAATTTCTCACTTTGCATGATTCACATATAACTTTTGATTTTAATTCTAAAAGTATGTGACTAAAATGTGTTGAAAATGAATAAGCCTAAACTGTAATTATCGCTTATAATATAGCACGTATAAGTATAGAAAATTCAAAATAGGCTGCAATGATTTCGATTGGACATGCCTATAATTTTTTATTAGATATTTACCGATTTACCGATAAATATTTTTTATTGAGCTCTAGGTATATACAGAAAAATACCTATATGCGTTAGACTCCTTAACGAAACGAAATCTTTACTTGGGTGGTTAGTCATTGTAACTTATGATGCTTCTTAAGTCATATTTATTAAATTAGCTTTTGCCCGCAACTTCGTCGGCGTGAAATATCTAGTTACATTTGAATGACGCAAAATTTTACCCGTGAGTCGCGACTATATTCTCCCGATTTTGTAACATTTTTTATCACTGCTCAGCTCGTATTGGTCGCAGCGTAATATTATATAGCCTTAAGCCTTCCTCGATAAATGGGCTTTCCTACACTGAAAGAATTTCTGAAATCGATCCAGTAGTTCCTGAGATAAGCGCGTTCAACCAAACAAACAGACTCTTCGGCTTTATAATATTAGTACAGATTGAGTGATTACACCATATCTCTATCTTCTTTTATGAAGTGTTCGAACGCAAGTGGTGATCGAGCTTGTCGTTCCACATCACAGCCGCTGCGCCTGCACCGCCCGCGCCGCCGTCTCCCGATGACTTTCTCCATAAAGCAGAACGTGGCAATCATTATTGTCTATGCCAGAAAAAACCCCACACTTTCCTAGATGGCCTCCATGCGAGGAAAAAAATATAATAAAAATGGATTCAGTAAGAACCTGTGAAACATAAATATATCTGCATACTATTTTATATTCAACAATATTTACTAGATATTATAAATGCACTGTAATGTATTGTAGTGGTGGGATACGAGGTGGATCTAGCTACATAATATAATAGGTATATTTTGATAGTAAAATATTAAAAGATAACCGCTGATCTATAATGCTAGCTTTGTTTGACACTATGGACTATCATAATTACTGACATGTAGCTAAAAATGGCAATGTTCGTTCGCGTATTTGTTGGCGCATGCGTGGATTTTGAGCATGTTCAATGATAAGAATGCGCATGAGAATGACATCAAGACGCATGCGTGAAACAAATTTTTATCATTGCGCATGTTCAAAACAAATACGCGGACGAACAAGCCGATTAATAACTAGACAAAATATAAAACGCTTATAAAAAGAAGGATCAGTCAATAACAACGTTTTATCTTACTTTTTACCAAGTAACATGAACAAATTGCACATCAATTTCCAATCGCCACATAATATTTCACCTCTGATCTTTTATAATGAGGACGATCAGAAAATACCTCACGAACTTATGAAGCTTTAACCTCTTCAATAGCGTACCACAAACGTCATGTTTGCTTTGTACTTTTGGCAATTCACAGCTTACCACGTGAACGTCACTAAATTGTTGCGAAATATTTTAACCTCTGATGGACGGTTTTAAATATCATCTTCCTTTACATTGGAAACGAGAAATTCTTGTATAGTAACTAAAATCTATTTACACTGCTTTTTTATCTCAGGGAGATTAGCGTTAAAAATTAACCATGCATTATGTACAGAAGAATCTTGTCAATTATATTTATTAAGAACTCATAACCTATGTATTTTGTTTCCAATTAAAATATAAATAAACTTAAATACTTCCTAAATAACCAAATTTTATACGCCTTGCGTCAGTTCTTCGAACTATAAAATTCTTTTTTTGTCGTTAAAAAAATGCCAAACGTCCAGTTACTTAACCTTTTAGGTACTTATTTCAAATTCATACGAGTGAAAAAGAAACGCATAAAGATTTTGTGACCAAGTAATGATATCTAAATTGCAAAAAAGGTAGAAAGGTAATTATTATTAATAATTGTATTTTTAACAAATCGAAGATTTATCTTCAATTTGTTTTTTAGATTTTTACATAGGAATATAAACTGAAAGGGTAATATTATATTATTCACTAGAGCTTCATGATAGAAAATTATATAATATGAATTGTAGCCACTGTAGTCACAGATTAAAGAATAGTTACTACGTAACCTATGTATTATTCTTATATGTGATCTATATGACTGTAAAACTTCATCAAAATCCATTGCGTGGTTTTTCGTAAAGCAACGAACATAACCACACACTTGCGGGATATTATTTTCTATTGATTCTATGATGACTATTTTCATTTCAACGTTTCCTAACCATCTATGAAGAGAACCTTAAAGGGCGATACTAAAGTCCTTCCCGCCCCCAGCGCGGCTGCATCTATCGCCATCGGCAACTAGCGGTTCGCAAGGTTTAGGTTCAGTCGAGTTCATTGCCATAGTTTTGTAACCCTATGTAACTCGCTCTCGTCGGCCCTTCACGCCTCTCACTCGCGGATTCTGCATAACTGTACCTCAGTTAAAAAATGTGAAGTGTTAAAAGGTTTAATGTAAAAGTATTTTAAAAGGAGAATAGTGTTTTTGAAGAATTTAAAAATAGAGATGCACAGCATCTGTTGCAAATGATATTGTCGGTTGCGGATGATTATAGTAACATAGTTGAGCAAGTGCTGGTTTAATTGTGCGGTAGGCAGGCAGGCAGTTCCGCGTCTAGCGGTCGTCGACCCCGCGCCCGCCAGAGAGTATCGAACCGGCACTGTTACGTCACACGCCTACGTCTACGACAAGCTACGAAACTTCAGCGTTCTTTGATACTTTTTTAAAGCTAGCTTATTATACTAGCGTTTGACCGCGACTTCGTCTGCGTGGAATCGTTACTTTTGGAAAAACAATTACCCGATTCTCCCGATTTTAAAACATTTTTACCACTGCTTCGGGCGTTGGTATCTACTTAGCGTGATTTCTTATAGCCTACATTTAACCGTCTCGATAATTGGGCTATTAAAATATACTGAAAGAATTTTTCAAATAGGACCAGTAAGTAGCTCAACCAAACAAACACTTTAATAGTTACTATACTTACTAATATTATAAAGCAGAAGAGTTTCTTTGTTTGTTTGTTTAAACGCGCTAATCTC
>DWAK01000254.1:0-12227 GCA_018230145.1 Lepidochrysops patricia
CGGGAGAATGAAGTCGCGGCCCGCGGGTAAAATTTTGCGTTATCCAAAAGTAATTACAATTCCACGCGGACGAAGTCGCGGGCAAAAGCTAGTATTAATATAAATATTATGTTTGAAGTTGGTCCCCTATTCAGTGTGCAGTATCACAGATAATCACCTCATCAAAAGCAGCACCGCTAGGAGCAGTGATTATTTCCACTGGAGGCTGGTCACCATCGTCAATAGCTTCCAGGAAGTCATCATCTTCACCACTATCGTCTGCTTTTGGAGTATCTTCTTCCTCCTTTGATTTATCTGTTACTATAGGACTATTTGCATTAGTTATCCGGAATTGTTATTGTCTATTTAGAGGTCATATCAACAGTTATGTATAGGTTATAACAGCTTACTAACCAGTGTACTGGTTGAATTAATTGATAACAGAAAAAGAACTTAGAACACCTTCAACTTTGTCACCTATCAAAAGCTACCTAATATTTTAAGTAGCATCTAAACTTTTTAAAGCATGGATCAAAAAACCAATCAAGGACTTTAATTTTCCAATCTTTAGACATGATTAGAGTTATTTAAGTTTTAATTTGACATAAAAGTTATGCTTCAAGCATAAGCTCTTCTTATCTTTTCACATTTATTTTAGACATAATAAATAGATTGGTAGTAAAAGCTTTTACACACCTTCATTGCTCTTGCGGCTGTCATGGTCTAATTTGGTCTCTGCGGAGAGTATTATATCATCAGTGATTTCTTTTTCGATTTTCTCAACCTCTACCTCTTCTTCATCATCATCTATTTCGTCTTCATGTTCATCATTATCCTCTTCCTATGAAAATAAAAAAATATACAATTTTCTGTAATTTTTAAATTCCGAATGTTACAATTTTTTTAGGCAGAATTCAGTCCATCAAAATTTTGTAGCCACATTTTTTAGAATATAAAATCACACAATTTGTATTAATAAGGCCAATAAAGTACATTTTGGTTAAAATTAATATAACACTCTAAAACAAAAATAATAAAAATATATAGTTAAATATCACTAAAACACATTAGTGGTAGACAGAGAAAGATAATTGTAGACCTAGTATTTATTTGACATGTTGATATCACATAACTAAGTCTTGAAATGTTAGAGAAGAGATTGAAGAAAATAATAAAGATATCTGCTGAAATTAAAGTAAGCACACCAACATTAAGCATCAGATACTATGCCATTTCTGTTATTTATTTGGTTGCTTACACTAAATCTAGTTTTCCTGACATGTCTATCTTCTTGGCTACTAAACTGGTCTTCCATATTTTCTTCTACACTGATAGCATCATAATTTGATTCATATTGTTTTTCACCAGACTGCATAGTCTCAACTCTATCACTATTGTAAGTTGGATCTTGCTCAGCATTCTCATATTCATTATCATTATAATTGTAACCGTGGTATTTGTCATTACCTTCCATTTCTTCCATATCCTGAATTTTTATATATTGCATAATTTTAACTTATATAACTATGAAACAATAAATAATACTCATGCAGTAAATAATAAATAATCTAATAATAAAAAATCTGTTATTTCAAAGCTGCAATTGTTATTTGCAACAAATCATGTAGTTTACCTAAAGCAAAGTTATAAAAATTGCCGATTAATAAAAAAATACACTTAGATACAACATATCACACCTCTTTTGAATTATTAGCTAGTAAGTATTTTTCTTCACCTACATCATCATCATCTGGATTGTTTAAGTCATAATGATCACCATCATCATCAAAATCATTATCATCATCATCATCTTGGTTGTCATTGTAATCATCTCTGTTCTCATTGTCATCCTCATCTTCATTGTGATTGATGTAATTTTCATCTTCAGCTTTATCATATTCTTCATTTTCATCATCTTCTTCTTCATTGTCTTCATTATCATCATCATCATCATCTTCATTGTCTTCATTTTCATCATTATCATCTTCATGATCTTCATCTATCTCCTTGCTAGCTTCATCATGATCATCATCTTCATCATCCAAACCATGGTCATGAGTTTCATCTTCATCATCATTATTATCTTGTTCCTCAGCACTTTCAGCCTTCTCATCTATGCCAGGTATATCCTCTTTTTCATATGAACTGTGTTCCTATATTATGATGTACATAATAATAATATGTAAAAGTATTAATCAGTTTTTGTCATTTGTGTGTGTGGGAATACAATGCAATGCTGGATAAAAATATAACTTTGTTACTTACATGATGTTTTAGTTCCAATGTATGCTCATCATGGTGATCATCATCAATAGGATCCTCTATCCAACCTTCAAGTACTCCAGAGTATCGTGATTCAACAGAATTAGCTTCCACTAGTGAGAATAAACAAAATTTAATAAAGCTAGATGTCACTAAATAAATACTATTATAAATTAACTCTCTTTAAGCATATATGGGCATCATATGAGTTACTTAAATTGTAAACACAAATAGACTGTGATAATTATTATTTTCTCATTGTTATTATTTTCAATTTTTTTTTCAAAAGTTGGAAATGAACTTACACTCAGTCAATCCTCTATTTTCTAGTATAATTAATCCAATCAAAGTAATTAATACTGCTAGAAGAGAAAAGAATATTATTTTGGCACACCAGTGACCCCCTGTGCCATGGTCATGTTGTGAGTGCATGAACACATCTCCTTCACCGAGAGTAGCTGCCGTTCCACGGGGTTCCTCGAGGCTTAAGTCTTCTATAAAAAAGAAAAATTATATTAACTTTGAAAATAGAACAGGTATGATTAAAATTTAATCATAAAGAAAAACCTACCTTTTTTCTTCTTCTTATCTTTACGTTTTCGTGGTTGCACATCACCGGACATAGTTAAATTTTATCTATCTGACGCTAACTGAGCGGCAGAAGATTTTCTTTTATTGTTTCATAACACCTGTGTAAATAATTCAGAACAATGAAATAGTTGTAAGCTTGAACGCCAACATGCGTACGAATTATTTAATGCGCAATTTTAATAAATGTATGGTCACGATAGGAAATGAAAATAGCCTACCTTACAAAGTACCACTGCCGATTTCATAAATTTATTTTAGAATTTAACCTAAAAATAACCGGCAAAGACAGCTGGGAATTTCAAGGCAAATTTGTCAAGTTGACGTTCGAGTTAACAATTGACGTTGAAATTTAGTTTTTTTTTCTTTAGAAGGCTCAGGTATGCATAATAGGATATAATATGCTTGCTGTATTATTTGAATTCGTCACGAAGTATCGTGCAATGGCACGATACACACAGATATGACCAGCCATTATCAGTTATCGTCGTGAGTATTCGGGCTGCATCTAGGTAATCGCACGGGAGGCAATAACGAAGACAATATAAGAAAGATTCAGCGCACTAACCATTCGCGCAGCGTGGTCGCATACATCAGTCTGTGTTGTTCATTATCATTTATCATGTTCGTTGACCAAAGCTTCGCCGCTAATGACATTTGGACGATAGACGCAGTGTTAGTGCTTACTAGCAGCAAAAAAATGCAGTATGACAAATCGCCTGCATCATTATGATCCATATTTATTTTGGCGGTAACGTTAACTTCAAACGCTTACTAATTAGATTAATAGAAATATAATATAAATTGTTACTTTGTTTTATTAATATGTATGAAGTTATTGTTCTACATACTGGTTATTCGCTGATGAAGAATCAGGATGAAATGTTAGCTAATTGTACTTGTACATTAATAAAGGGAGAATCGTTGAACATTATTGTAGACACTATGACACCTTGGGATTCTGATAAAATTACTGATGGTTTGAATGTTTTTCTAGTAACAAGTCTATTACTAAAATATTCAAAATATGATTTTTGAATGTTTTTGCAGCGTTAAGGGCGCAAAATCTGCTTACAAAAGATATTAACTATGTTATATCAACCCATGGTCACTCTGATCACACAGGAAATAATAACCTCTTCCTCGAAGCTAAACATCTGGTTGGTTTTAGTCTATCTTATAAGAATATTTACTATATGCATCCCTTTGATAAAGGTAATTATATCATTAATTATATTAATTATTGATTATATTGTAATTTACTATTACAGTGATTTATTATTATTATAGTAATTATTTTAAGAACTTTCTTAAAATAATTACTATAAGAATAACTAGTATTATTGTAACAGGTAGACAAACTGTAAAAACAGCTTTGTGGGGAAAGATAAACATTGTACCTATTCGAAAGTTCCTACTAATAAATAAATACAAAAAATAAAAAAAAATGTTAGTTGTAAGTTGTATACTAAATTATAGTATCTTTTTATATAAAAATTCTAAAACAGTGCCTACAGTATTTTTTTCTGAAAGTTTTTTAATGGTTACTAAACTTTTGAAATTAATTATTTGTATGCTGGATTTTATTCACAGGGGAGGAATTAAAAATAAATGAACACATAAGAGTAATTCCTACTCCTGGACACACTTTGTCCGATGTTACAGTTGTGGTGTCTACTGGAAATGGAACATATGCCATTACAGGTATAGAAGCGGTATATACTATAGGTACTACACCTAGTAGTAGTAGTAGGAGGACATAGTTATTTTTTTTTGTAATAAACTTTGCTATCACCTATAAAATAAAATCAGTACCTGTTTATAATAACAGTTTGTTCTTATCAATGAAAATTAACACTTCTCAAGGTTTTAAAGACCCAAACTGTTGATTCATACATTTTTATTAAGCAAGTTAGGCCTGGAGAGGTTTTTTTGCCTTTGGCACACTAGTAATTATAATTTTTGCTAATTTTGCAAATTAAAAATATTGCAGGTGACTTATTTGAAAAGTTTGAAGATATCAAGGATCATACTATATGGTTGGAAGCTGGCAGTGAAGATCAAATGAAACAAGTGAAGAATAGATCAATGATTGCAGATTTAGCCGACTGGATAGTACCTGGTCATGGTCCCATGTTTAGGGTGACTCAAGAAATAAGAGAAAAATTGAAAGATTATGTTACTCATTTTGCTTAATATCACCTTTGTGAGAAAAAATATTATTTTCTTACATAAATGACCCACTTCAGAATCTTTTGGTCTATGTAAGTAGTCAATAGGCTTATATTATGTGAAACTTTTAGCTGCTTTGAAGGATCAAAATTAAAATAAACAACACAATATCTGATAATTACAAAACAGGATAATATTTATTGATTGATAGGTAAAGGAAGAACAAAAAAATGCCAAATTATTAAATTTTTATTAAATATTATAAATCCTGGTCTCATAAAATTTTCATTTACATGTTCTAAGCCACTCGAATAAGAATACATTTATTTCAATGCAATAAAAATGCTTAAAGTTTTGTGAAAATGAGTCAAAGGTAGGTGGCATTAGCAAATATAAACGGATAGATAACACAGTTTATATACATATTATGTATTTTTTTAGGATTCTAGTACATATTTTATGATAATTCACATTATAATATAACAATAATATTATTGTAATAGTAAAAAAACAATATAAAGTACCTTCTGCCTGGGTATCTTTTGAATACATTATTGAACCTACTCAGTTAAAAAATTTAACCAGTAGCAAATAAAATAAAAATGACCTATTAGACTCATCATGCAAACTCTATATAAGGATCCATAAGCCTACAATAATAATAATATAATAAAGACAAAAGTTAATATTTCATGTTGGACAGTTCAATAAATAAGTAATGCATTTTATCTAAATACTAATTTAGAGTGACATTTACAAATTAAATATATTTTAATACCTACAGCTTAAGCACAGCATTCTGCTCGGAAAATAAAACTAAGAATTTGCTAATAATATGAATTGGCAACACTCATTTCGTGAATTTTATTGGGACCAATAGCGAAGCCCACATCACTTGAATAGCGCACTGCTATCGCCTATTCAAAAAAAAAAAACGTAATAGAAATAAGCAATAGCAAGCAAAGAGATACAATTTATGAGTCAATGGCCGAATTTCTCAATCGTCCGAGTTCCCAACTAAGCAATGCTACTGGTCCCAGTATTTTTTTTTTTCTACTATATTTAAAACTTAAATACTACAGCAAACCTAACATAGATTGCGGCCTGCCGCTAAATATTCTATGGTGCTATTTCATAGACTTTTGCTTCCCTGAATATTTTAACATAACACTAACCACAACTCGTTAAATTTTTAATTTGTTAAACTATTATACAATTGTAAAACACCTAAAAATATAAACAATACCTTTTAAATCAATCTTTTAGACGTAAAGTTTCGAAACTGAAATGGCACCATCGGTAGTGAAATATGAAGAGTAAAAATTTGCTATTTGATTATACATATGATAATAACTACACTAAGCTATATCAAGGTAAATATTACATCAAATTCACAGTAGCAAAATACATTTATTCTGACGGTGATCACATTACTAAAGTGTGGCACAAGGAGCATAGATATCGTACAATATCTAGATGTTACTTCCCGTGATACCTTCTACCGATATTCTCGTATCCACGAGGCCGGGCCAGAGTTGCTGCGTGTAATTTATCAAAAATCTCTATTAAATACTTACTAGCTACGATACTAAAAGTAGACCTTATATCACAGCCAAGGGTCTTAAAAAATAACAAAAGTTAGACATTGCCATAGCCATTCCGTATATTATAAGATAGCTGCAACAAAATAAAATATATAAGTACCATTAAAATTAAAAATAAAGTAAAAATAATGAATAGATTTTAAAATAATAGAGATTTCGAAGGAATTGATCACTCAATCACAATAAAATACTAAACAAAAATGTTATATTTTAAGCATGAAATGCAATTCACGTAATAAAATGTACCTGAGGATCAATACTAGCCGGCACGGGTTGAGGCTCGTCAATACATAAATCGGAATCCGAGTCAGTTCGATGAAGACCATTATCCTAAAAAACAAAACAAGTTTATTAAACTCACCTTCATTGAGATAAGAAATAATAAATACCTTTCTATGAAGGTATTTAGGCTTTCGATAGCCTCGCTCACTCAGCGAAACAGTTCAAGGATTATTTGAAGCCAGATATTTGTAAAGTCGTGCTATATAATATTAAATATTCGGTTGTACCGGCGCATTCGTTACGATTATTTTTGTGTATGTAACACAAAGGCACGCAAGTCTTACCGCTTGGGTATACTGTCTGGTAGTGGTCAGCAGACGGGCCACAGGTCTCATGAAGCCAGGCAGGGTTTCGGTGAGCGGCGGTCGGGCGTGCGTGAGCAGGGGCTTGAGCACGCGACTGTCCACCGCGCCCCATAGACGGGCGAGGCGAGCCTTCTCAGTACCACCATCAGTGCTGCCGCGTGGCGTATCCTAAAAAAATAATATCCCAACTTAGCCATCTTCCTAATCGTTTGTCTGATCTCAAATTCTATACAACATACTTTAAAGCTAAGTTTTTTATTTAGTGAAATATAAAGCAACACTGTAACCGTAGTATCTAAATAACTACTACTGACTCAATAAAATTACTTCATAAGTAGATAATAACTGCACTCCTATAATACACTGAAGTTATTTATTCAATAGATTTCTTGTATATGGTCAGCGACTTCTAGATATACACACATTATTGTCAATCGATATATATTATTTATGTACAAATAGAATACAAAGAAAGTTTTCTAGCGTGCACTGCATTGTGCAAGTTACATGCAAGTGTGGTGATCATGCGATTATGTGCAAAATATTACAAAAGATTACATACTTCCTTATAATTTAGTTGCCAAGGCATAACCACTTCGTTCTCGCCATTCCCCCATTTAACTACCATGCGGCCTTTCTAGACGTCGAAATAAAATAAAAATAATACAATAACATGCAGAAATGCTAAGGATATAGGTTAAAAGAGGATTAAATTTTTTATATTAATGGAAGTCATATTTGTTAAAATAAAAGTTGTGTAAGAGTCTTATAAAGTATTTTTGTATAGTTATAGAATATAGGTTCTCTTATAGTCAATGTAATGTTATTTTCACTCGGGTGAATATTGGATATATTGATTAATTTTGTTAAGGAACAAGTAACAGATGCCCATGCTATGTTTTCACTTTGGATTTACTGGATAGAGCTATTATTGATAGACTTATTATATTGTGTGCATGCGGACAGTTAATTGTCTTACTGTTGCCCTTTCGTAACATGGTGTTTGTGACATGTCCATGTTTTGGAGGCCGAAGCTTAATTCAGTTGGCTAAACAAAAACAAATCTAAAATATAGTATTCCTGTAAAATTGTAACTTAACAAAATTTTATAATACACCAATGATACAGAAATGTAAAGAAAGTTTAAACCCGACGATTCTTTATTGTTGTTTAGATTAATGTTACCCGAAATAAAGATATTTTATTTTATTTATTTTTTTATTATGATTTATGAATAAAGATGGCAGAAGAAAGTAAAAATGGCATATGTAAAAAGTGTAGGCCTAATTGCCTTAAGTTAGGATGGTCCTGTAGCTGCCTATAGGTAAATTGCATTACTAGATACCACCCCGTACGACTCATGCCTGCGGAGACAGAGACGCACTAATACAGTGTCGCCCGTCTCGCTCACACACGTGCAACTACAAGACAGTATGCCGATACTAGCGCTAAACATGGCGGTTTTTCACCTATTTTTACAGGCTGTACATCTCAAATCTTACAATTTGTCCACATGACAAATTTCTCCTTCCCTCTATCCATATTCAAATAAAATTAAAACATAGATTATTTCTAAACTGTATCTTTGGTGCACTCAATATATGTGCGAATAATATAAGCATACAAATAGCATGTTAGATGTTAGGTGTCATTATGACATGGGTGAGATGTTAGTCAATTTAAGCCCCTAGCCCCAAGCGTATATGCTGTATTTGTATACATACCATTCTGCATGTATCCGTGGCCTGGTAGAGCTGCCACAAATATCATTTATTAATTACATGCCAATAGCTCTGCTCTCTGAAGCGAGGGTCAGCTGACTAGACCACTATAGTAGTTATATAATATAAGTATGAAGAAGTGAAAATGTATTTTTTCATGTAGATAATATCAATAATTATATCATGATTCAACACGCATTATTTACCAAATATCAAGACAATTTGTGAGTTAGCACAAGGTTTAGTCATTCCTTTGTATAGACACAAGCAGCACAATAATATTATTATGATTGTGCCATAACACACATAATATAATTTGTGATGATATGAACGAAGGCAAGAGGAAGAAATATATATTTTCTGTTTCGGCTTGCATCCACTAAGCAAAATTTATTCGTTTCTTTGTATCGATGAGATGGGTGGTAGACGAATTATGTAACACAGCATGATTAGTGGAAATGTATTTTTCAAACTGTATTCGCTTAAATACTGACATAATATATCTAGAATCTAGGCATAATATGGTGACTCAGATCTCCGCTATTCATTATATCAGATAAGGTAAAGATAGAAATTGATTTAGTATTTAATACAACGATAATAGTGCTGTCCATAGTTAACATAATGAATTCTGTAAATATGCTTTTAGTCAGTATTTAAGGTAAGGTATTATTTGTAATCTGTAGTTCTAGTACTACAAGTATAAGCATTATCTACAAGAAAAGCGAATCAAGACATGATTTACCACCGCACCAGCATTCATAGTAACATACAATGAAATTCGTATATTCAACTTGTTTGGTGCAAAATACTAAGTTCATTAACCTCTACAAAATTGCGTGTAAGAATTTTATTAGTGTGAAAAAGTATAAAGTGTAAGACGAAGAATGAGTACGTACACTTCTCACATCACGATATGGCAGCGCTTCGTTCTCATCATTTTGACCTTCCCTGAAGCAAAAAACGTGGAAATTTACAAATGATATAAGAAGGAAGACCTTTTAAGACCCCTTAATACTAATAGACACAAAACACTCTCGTAGGCACTACAGCGTATTGTAAAAAAAAAATAAACAAAATGTACACACACTTATTGTTGCGATTTATGTTCCGAGACATACTTAAGAAAGTCAAGTTATTATCTTAATTGTATAGGTAGCTTGTGAGCTGCGACAGGTGGTGCTATACGTATACAAATTCCTATCATAACGCATGACATCCAATTTAGCTCTTAAAAACAAAAGAAACTTTAGGAGCGGCAATTTCCACGCACCCAGTAGGTATACGTAGGTACGCCATGGCGTGCGTGGCTGCGCCGCCCTGCAGCACCACGGTCGCGATGACGATCATCGAGGTGGTGGTCAACATGGCCTGTCGCGCCTCCGACACGGTGTTGCGGATGGCCAACGCGAAAGACATGGCGCCGCGAAGCCCTGGAAACAATTCGTGGCTCCATGAACACGATGTATGTAAATAAATTAAGTACAGAAAAATAGTATGTAAATTCTTCAACTGGATTTTTTGAGAAAGTTTACGAGTTTTTTTTATATATTGGGATAAATATTGGGAAATTGCAAATATATTATTTTTTCCATTATTGATAGATAATAAAAACACTCATACTACTAAACTAATATACTAAATAAACTATAATAACATACTAAACAATCATACTACAGCTACTCACCAGAGAAAAATAACATGTGTTGGAAGTTAGTCGGTATCGGTGGTTTTCGTCCAAGGTTCAGCAGAAACGATAGAGGGTAGATATTCACAGCCCGTCCCAGAATTGAAGTCAACTGTGTTGTGCTAAGGTTCATTATAATATTTTAATTATTAGGCTTTTAAATATCAGGCTCGAAATAAATTTTTGATGGTTGACGATCTGAGACCGATTTATCGAAAAATCAAATATTCGGGCATAAAAGTTCGATTTTTCTAATCCATATTGAGAACTGAATTATAACTATTGAATCAATGTTTCGCCATCAAAATCTCTAAAATTTAAAATCCTACTACTTGAAACCGTGGGCTTTTGCCGTGACGTGAACAGGCAAGATCGTTATAATTTTACGATAACAGGTCATTAATTTGCACATTATCATAACATTATCGTTTGAATTAGATAAACAACAAAAAATATAATTACATTTTTAATTTCCATAACTTTGAATTACGATTTAAGATTGAAAACATATAACATATTGATTATACACCATTATTATTACGACCTACTAGAAAATTTTGTATGTAATAGATCTACTTGGGAGAACCAAATTCGGCACGAATGGGCAGGCTCATCCGGTGAAATGCCACGGTCTCACAGAAAACCAGCGTGAAATAGAGCTTGCGCTGTGTTCCGTCGAGTGAGTGAGGTTTCCGGACGCCCAATGAAGAAAACGACCCGCAGCACCAGAGGATCTAATCCTCTGTTGCTGCGGATCGATTATAATCGAATATAAGTATGTTTTAAATAAAATAATATATTATAAGAATGTTTTAAAGGCCGGCAACGCACTCCAGAGCTTTCAGGCTCCACAAGTGTTCATGGGCGGCGATGACTACCAACAGGTGGCTCGCCTGCTCGTTTGCCTGTGTATGATATAAAAAAAAGTTCTTTGTAAAGTTACTACTACTGCCGCCTCAAATATTCAGCCAAAAAAAAAATTGACGGTACACGGTATTATACAGGGAAGTGTCAAAAAATGACCCTTTGCGCGCGGAAATTACATAAAAGGATACAAATCCAGCAATGATGAACCACGGGTCGAAGTGGTGTTTCGGGAAGGTGAACATGGAGACGCCGATGTAGGTGAATATGAAGTTCTCGGCCAGGAAGTTGAGCAGCTCGAACAGCTGCTTGGTCCGGTTGCGGGAGTCCGCCGACAGGTTGTTGTAGGTGTAGTGCGCCTGGCATATACCACAGAACAGCACCGCCACCACGCCTGGAATAAACGATTTCATTTTGTTGAAAAAAACCGGCTGCGAACGCCATTTTGGTGTATTTGTTGCAACTATTATAACCTAGACAAACTATTGACCTCTCACAAAATGAATAGTCCTATATAATAATATAATACCAACTAACCTTACGTTACAAATTAGATATTTCTTTGTATTCAACAGGCTTCAAAACTATTGGTTAGTGTGATATTTTTATAAAAGTACGTCGGGACTCGGCAGGTCTATTCTGTAATTTTAGCAGACAGTTTGCAGACAGCGATCGGTTGCTAATCGCTGAAAAAATCGTATTAAGTATATATAACTGTTGCTCAGTTGTCGTCCGCTAGTTGTTAAATTCATTTATAGCTGTC
>DWAK01000255.1:0-12219 GCA_018230145.1 Lepidochrysops patricia
GTCCTGTAAAATTTGCTTTTTTTGGATTATGCGGGTTTTCATGAAAAGCAGCGACTTGTAGTTGATAACAAGAAGGCACATCCTATTGTCACCGCGTCCTAATGCACGATATTTTTAAAAGAGTGAGCTCTCTCATTTCGAGTTTGACTCATTTCTGCGCTGACGTAAGAAAGGGGGGATCCAAAAATCCGATATACATAACGATATGTAAAACGTAAAGTCTTAATCGATGATGCATTTTATCCGATAACAAGATTCTGCATCAAATAATTACACTCGATCACAATGAATCATACAAAGGAAGTATAAGACAGGACAGGTGCATAAATGTACAGCCAGTCGGAAGCTGTGAATCGTTAAGCCAGCTAAATAATGGATGAGATAAAAATCCGGGGAATTATGAAGACAGCGATAATTCACGTTCGATAGTGAAATATGGCGAAATGAGGGAAATGGAGGCTTTGTTTTTGTTTTTTATTATTACGAGCAACCACATCTGCGTTATTCATGCAATGTGTACAAAATAAAATGTGGATTATTTTCAATAACATGTAAATTATTTATAAGCAAAAGTGCTACCCACTATTAAAATATGAAAAACTGTTTGCCCGGTCATCAAATTTGCTTTTAACTCGTGACAGCCAAATTAGAATTTTAGCAGGCATTACATGGGTCAAATCCGAGACAAATTACCCTATTATTTTTATGGGAGAAAAATTAATTATGTACTAGACGTCGTACCTGTATTATATAATTTAAGCGACCAATTTTGCGAAAATTTCAGTTGAGAAGGATAATACAATTATAATTATGGTACATGAATTATATTTTAACGGTCACCTCCTAAAACTTATAAGATTATAGAAAAACCTTGTTGGCTATATTTTAAGAAATACATTACTATACATGTTGAGGGTTTCAACACTGATTATAACTGATAAATAAATTTGATGCATCAAAAGTCGGAAGAATCTCCAACAAAAGGCAAAATTAACGCCACACAGTCCACGATGTAACAGATGACGTACGTTTTTCCCCGCATTCAAATTTGACAGTGACAAATCTGGGCGTTTCCTCTGCGGTTCGGATATGCATCGTTTATATTCATCGCGTTTCATTCTTTACTGGAAATTACCGTGGACCATTGCTTCGGACATTATGTTGTGCATTTTCGCAGCAAAATTTTGGATACCTTCATACATTTTGATACACTCTCTCACGGCCTTCCCCTATTAGAGTGTATCAAAATTATTTTAACATATTTATATATGAATTATTTTCACATATTTTATCAATCTAGGATGGTTTAATTGTTTAATTGTCTTTGAATATTTGAACATCAAGCGATAAAAATTATTACATTCTTATGGTAAAAAATTTTAATGTATCCTTCTGTGTAGCAATAAATGGAAATAATATTCTGTGTCCACTTTTTTATTGTGACTACAAAAAACTAGCAATAAAATTTTTATACGTTATGGAATGATCCAATGAAGACTATTCTTCGTATGAAGTGGACTCAATTCACAAGACGTATAATTTTATTGATAAACATAAACGGGAAAAACAGGAAAGCCTGGCATTAGCGCGTTAAGCGACGCGTGAACCCTCTTGCTCTTTCTCCTCTCGACTCCAAATGCCTTTTCTCCTCAGCTCTAAACGCCCGTATGTAAATCTCAAAATTTATTGTTATAACTCCTCCGGCTAAGTGATATTCAAGATTTTCGAATATGCTCGGCGTTTTCCCTGTAACATGACCAGTGTAAGTTGAGCTATAAGATTGACTTATTTTGCTGCATTCGAACAGATTTTTTAGCACATTTTTTTTTTATTCCTAAATGTTTTCTAAATTTTTCCTCTAAATTATATACAGCATTAAGTTTATTTCTAAAAAGATATATTAAAATTCAATTAAACATCTAAACACTAATATAGATAGAAAAATACAACTGTATTGTTGGTAATCACAATAAGGAAGGAACTACGTCTTCATAATCACTATTTATTTACTCGAATCAAGACTTGAAAAAACCAAAAGCATTCATAGATTCTAAATATTATATCTTACAATTAAACAACAAATACCCAAGTTTCAACAATTTTAATAAAGCTGTTTTACTTTATATCAGGGTTCAGGCTACAGTGGTCGGTTGTTCTCAAGTCTCAACTCCACAATGGTTTATTTCGTATTTCTTACTGATTGCTCCGTTCCGCGCCATTTTCAAATTGAAGGTAATATAGTGCTAAATGAAAACTGATTGTAGGAGGTAATGAGTGTACATAAAACTCAACTTTACGACTCAAGACATTGAGCTGAAAATAAAAAAGCACTTCGTAATAATTGCAAGAATATTGAACTTTTACTTGAACTAAGAATAAGACTAGTAGTTTATTAAAGTTTTGAATAAGCACCAACTTTTATGAAATCTTGCAGAAGGAGCTTGGGTGAACTTTGGCATAACTTACATTCTAAAAACATGAAGATGGCCACTAAGATATAACTTAGAACACCTGAAACTTAATAAAATGTTATTAGTTTTTCTTTTATTTTTTCTATGACGTCTATTTTTAAGCTTTTCTTGATTTATTTTATAAAACAAACTAGCTAGTTTGTTTTATAAAATAAATAAATCAAGTTCACCGGGATAGCTATCCCAGTGAACTTTGTTTCGACTTAGAGACAATAAATGAGCAGAATTTTAAAGGTTTTGTTATACCACGTTTTATGTCACGTCCCCTGGTCGTCACGACGGGAATGGGTCAAAAAGTATCCTCCTTCTCCTGGTTCTTAGATACATCCCTGACAATATATTTCAAATAAAGCCAAATCTTCAGTCGTTCTTGAGATATTAATAGTGTAACTAACACGACTTTCTTTTATCTATAATTGTTGGTCTTCGCATAACTTAAAAATGGTTGAACCGACTTGGCTGAAAATTGGTAGGGAGGTAGCTAAGTACCAGGAGAAGGACATAGGATCCTTCTTATGCCGTTTTCTAATGCGGAACAAAGGTCGCCGGGTCAGCTAATATATAGTATAATATTGAATTTTGCATCTGTTAAACAAATCTTAAATGTTAACAAAAACAAAACACAAATCACTAAACAAATATCTGCTCGAGACGACGCTAAGTGCGTTTACATTTTAAGTGTCAATATCAATTGTAAACAGTTTGAGTGTGTATACAAATTACTGATAAAACGTCGCGTCATCAAAAAGGCTTGCTGTGAATTAAAGGTAATATACATGTTAATGGTAAGAACATCCCCCTTCGCGAGTGAGGGATGGAAGAATATTGGATGTGGAAGAATATCAGCAATATTTCAGAAGCGAGACGTTATTGAAAAAGAATTAAACTACAATTTTAATAATTTGGGAGCATTGATATACAAAATACCCTAGATCGACAGTCTCGTACGAAAGAAACACTCGAAAGTGTCCCTAAAAGTATACCTGTCTCAAGCTAAGGAGAACTATCAGCTCCAAGCATAATACTATTTCAAGTTCAACCTTATGCGAACTTCTTAAAGTTGTTATTACATGGGCGTATAATGCGTACAATGAGTGCACGTTGCGCTCGTTTTTTGAAGACATTTATTAGACTCTGAGTGTAAATCTTGGATTTTTTGTATATCAATTTTTCGGGGCGAATAGACAAAATATATTACCTGATGGGAAGTGATAATAATAATGTAGTAAAATAAATATATAAGATTTCACTCCCCAACCGCACTAATATAATATACTTATTTGACATTTGCAGTGAATTTAATGTTAGTATTTTTGCATCACCACGTTTCGATAGGAGCTGACCATATACTCCACCAAAATTCGTTTTTTACTTTTTCCGTATAAGAATCACAAACATTCATTATAAACAGGCTTACCAGTGTTTTAGTTATATAAACAAAGAAATATGAAAATAAAACGTTAAAGAATTTGAAATATGTAAGTCTGATAAAAGAAGTCAAAAATCAAATGCCGCATCCATTCTCACTGCATTCCGGACAAAGCTACCGAACGTGTGAGACCAGTGGAGTGAGACTAAAAGCGTTGTAAATTTCATCCAAACGTCTTCGCTTGAACATGAGCAAGTTGTTTTACATCCAAAATATCTCCAGAATCAGAATATTGAATGGAATAAAAATACTTAGATTATTCCCTTGGTGTTCGATTGGCTGGGTTTTATATGTAGGCTAAAGTAGAAAATAGAACTTTCGACAGTGTAGAATTTTGAGAAATGTTCAATTTTACATTGTTATTGTATAATTTTGGTAATATAAGTGTTATTAATAGAATTTTATTATTTCTTAGAGTATGTAACTTTGTATGAAGTTGTAAGAGTCAGCTCATTTTAAGTACTATATTTTAATTATTATGCTAGCAAAACGTAGCAATTCGTAGCAATTTATTCAAAATGCTACGAGCTACGTATTTACAATATTATTACGTAGTCCTTCCTAGCACAACGTCGAACTTCGTAGCACAACGTAGCACTTCGTAGCAATAAGTAGCTTTTCGTAGAGGAACGTAGCACTTCGTAGCAAGATGTAGAACTTCGTAGCAAAAAATAGAAAGTCGGAAAAGTGAGAAACTTGGCTGCAAAAATGGCTGATTAATTATAATCAGCCATTTTTCGTATATTAATATGAGTTATGCAATAATGCTGTAAATATTTTCCCGCCAAAATCATCTTTCCCTCACAACAATTCTTTCGTAATTAATCCCCGGATTAGCCACTCCGGCCACTCGGCGGATTGTGTATTAATATTTTATGTGTTCACACCGCACCGACACCGTGGCCGCTCGTAAAACTGTCATCGCGAAATAAACTGCTGCCCGGTGATTTAGGAGGGGGACATTGATTTTATGAAGTCTACATCTTCTGTTTCCCTTCTGGATTTGGAGATAATACTATGTATTGTGAATTTTGGTTACTTAGGTTAGTTATTGAAGACCCGAAAGGTAGAAAAAGTTAACTTAAAAAAAATTTCAATTGCTTCCTCTCTGCAATTTGAATATTTTTTCGAATTATAAGGGACCGTAAAATTGACCTTTAGGCAAATCGAATAATTAATAAGAAAGAGTGGTTATTTAATTTTAAGTGAAAAGAATATTCTAATTCAAACATTTAGTTCGTTAAGAATAATTTTTTAATGGTAATATTAATTTTAAGTAAAATATGAACTTCTTCACACACTTCACAATTTCACAATCAGGTTTATTTCAAAGCAAAAGCAATCGAAAATGAAAAACATATTTTATTTCAATAAGTGTCTTGTCTAAGTAAGGATTTAATTGCATCTGACAAACAACCTTTCAATCATGGTAAAACAATGTCCGCAAAAAAACTATCACAAAAGTTACCCAAAAGATTTAATTAGAAACATCAACTAATAATTCTCCCCACTGTATGTCTGTCTGTAATCGGAATGCCACGCGCACCTAATTAGACATCTGCCGACGGCGCGCACCATCAAGCATGAGGTGTACACACAAAGTCACGCGAGGTAACTAATTAATTTTGCGACCAGAAAATAAGCTTTGTTTATATCGAGCATATTATTATAACCAGCGTTTTGTATCAAAGAAAATGCACTCTGAGGGGCATTTATTCTGTTTAATTTAGTTTACTAAAATCACGGTTTTGACACATAATCATCGCTTGCGAGCAAGGCTTGGAATCCGATATTTTTTTAAAAACGTTATCGTCAAAAGTACATAAAGAACGATTTGCTTCGTTTTTGTTCTTAAATAACGTTATTTATAACGTTATCAAATAACAGAAAAAAATATATAGTTTTCGTTTAAATAACGTTATTTTTTATAACGTTTTCGAGCTTCGATTCCGAGACTGAATTTCCCGTGTATCATAGTAAAGAACATAAGCTGACACGTTGCTAACATAACATTATCGCCCAGATTATATTATACCCAGTAGGTTAAACCGACAAGGTCATGAACTCTTCAATACAAATATTATAAGTAATTCAAAATAATACTTATTTTTACTGGCCCTTAGTAGCTATAATATAAAATTATATTTAGTTCTTAAAATTAAGATGTTTAATAAACAAACAACTACAATACTAGTAAGCAAAAGATTGTTACAGATCTAACGTTGTTTTATTATAAATATTAGAATTATTTCAATATTATCAAAATAGTATTTCAGAGTAACTGATAGTATTACCGACGCCATTTTGGACGATGATAAATACGAACACTTAGCTGGATTAAAATCGATGAAACATTGGCGGGATGATAGTTTATTTTAATTACACTTGTCTATGTTCCACTGTTATGGCTGACTGAAATGTATTGTGATTAAGTTAATAAAACAATGCTAAATTATATTGAAGGATTATCCTTCCTTATCCTTATAGTTAATTGTTATCTTAACGTAATATAAAACATAGTCCTCGGCCGCGGTTTGTCGGTTTGTCTGTCTGCTCGCGCGAAACTCAAAAACAACAGATTTTCATGCGGCTTTTACTATTATATATAGTGATTCTTCTTTTGGTTAAAACTTTTAATACTTGAATAAAATATATTGAAATGGGTAAAATTAAACCGTCTGTTCCTTTACATTTTAACGAACCCGAAGCCGGGGCATATTGCTAGTCTAATATTATATAAAACTCTTGTGTCACAATGTTTTATTTGTTTCGCATCACAATTTATTGATAATATAATCGCGGTTCAAATTACACTGGTCGTAATAAGTGAGAGGTACAAGCACTTTGTTAATACACCTCAATATGATCATCAAAGGGAATTGGGAACAGGCTGTTAACATAAACTTTTCATTGCTCAAGGAAGGGTTCTGCTAAGTGGATTTTACTATAAAACAAAATGACTCAAAATATTATGCTTAATTGTAGATATTTAGTATTGTGTTACTAACTGAAAAATGTTACAACAATATTATGCTGAAGTAGCATCACAGTGATGAATAGTTTTACATCATTAAGGAAGGATAGAAATCAGCGTGATATTTTATAGCCAATAGCCTTCCTCGATAAATGGGCTATCCAAAACCGAAAGAATTTTTCAAATCAGACGAGTAGTTCCTGAGATAAGCGCTTTAAATCAAACAAACAAATCCTTCAGCTTTAAAATATCAATATGATAGATTATTCTACAAATATTATCTAGTGTATAGCTATATATATGATATCTTAATCAGCACGCATAATGCATGCAAATCTGTATTCACTTATATGTTGTATAAATTATGTACGGCAACACTTTGGGCAGAATTAACAGATTCGCGTTACATAACTCAACGATATCCACTTAATGTATGGGGTAGGTTAGTGTGGAGTAGGCCCATTTTATCTTTGAGTTGCTTAATTTAGAGGCAATATGAAATTTATGCGTGCACTTTAGGTGCATTGCCCACATTGTCACACAGTTCAAACGTTTTTGTCCATAATCTATAATAACAAAAACTACGATTCTCACTAATAAATGCGAAAGTGTCACTGGTCTGGCGCGTCATCACTTACTACTAGCCCGATCGCATAGCTGTGTGTCCGAATTTAGTCCCGAAACAAACGTAATAATATAGCGTATTAGCATCGCTACTGCAGTAATGCGTGGTAAATGTAACTAAAAAGCATTAGTAGCAATGCTAGCGGAGTCGTTAAATGCGCGTTAGTATCGCTACAAAAGGTAGTTATGTGTAAGTAGCAGTTATAGTGAAATTTGGTTTAAGGACATTTGGACCTTTAAGTATGTTTTCGTAACGTAGTTTCAGCCAACTAATATAAAAATCTGTTTTCATCCACATTATGAATACTCCATTGGAATTTTCATATTTTTATGATGTCCAACTTAGAAGCTATCAAATTTACATTCGTACGCCATTACACCTAACCTGTGTCCACTCAGTAATCAAATTGTCGTAAAATTTCAATAATGACGCCGCTAACTGCTTCTACATGCAAATGTACTGGGGAGTAAGTTTTAATTGTACTACACGGTGATCAATTTTAACACTCCACTTACTTCAGAGTCCAAATTTATTGCTTATTTGGTCAGATTTGAAAGTTTCCAAGTTGAAGTTTATAGCTAGACGTATTAATAAAGAAGTTTTTCGCATATTTCTTGGTCATCTATGCGAGAACAGGCGCTACGACTACGTAGGAGCGCTACGCGAATTAGGGCGTAAGTTCTTTCTAATGCTTCTTTCTTTAGTTATTTCTAGTTCTAATTCTTTTAAAATTAAAATGCACTATATTGTACTGAAATCCACGCTAATTATAAATGCGAAAGTGTGTTCATTTATTTATTTGTTTGTTTGTTCTTCCTTCACGCCACAACTTAGCAAACAATTGACTTGAATTTTGGCATAGACTTAGTTAAAAAGGATTAAGAGCAAAATAGCCAGCATTTGATACAGAAAAAACACGATTTTAAAATTCCATGCGAGTTAAGCCGCGGGAAAAAGCTACTAATATACATTACATTAGAACTCATAATATTCATTACAAACCCACAATCTGGCATCCAGCCAGATTTCATTAGACTTGGACAAAGACTTGTTTAATCAAATCATGGACAAAAACAGACATTCCTTAATATTCCATACAGAAACAAAGACAGTCCTTAGCCTTTAGAACTGCCTAACTATTGTCCACTTGCCCAAAGGCTACGACCAGTATACATTGACCCCCGTCATTTAATTTATTGCCTTCAGTAACGACCCGCTCGCTCCGTAAAGTCGGATTGGCTGATACCAATATAAACTGGCGCGATCCAGTTTAAACCTGATGTAAGGGGAATGAACCGGGATAATATGGGAATAGGAACAGAATGTGGTTTCCGTATATGAGATGGTGACATCTGATATCGGACTGTATAGGCATATTAGTGTAGGGATGGGTTGTTGTCGATATAATCCTACTAATATTATAAAAGCTTAAGTTTGGAAGTATGAATGGATGTTTGTTACTCTGTCATATAAGAACCACTGAATATATTCTTTTAACAAAAATTGGTATGGAATTGCCAGCGTAAGCTGACATAAATTTTAAAAATAATAATTTTACATTTTGTTTTTGACTGACATTTATTGTTTACTATTTTTTTAAATAATAATTGCCCCGCACTTCAAGACTCCTAAATATATTATTTTAATAAATTAATTTGATATAGGATTAACTGCCACCGTGAGTTTACAATTGCTATTTACTATTTTTTTAATGGCTCCACGCGAGTTTCTTTCGACAGTTCTTCTAGCCGGGTTAGTTCTTGAACTGATGGTAGGTATCATGAACATTCGACGTCCAAAAGCTGTTCAGTTCATCAACGTGATCTCCTATTTTAAATAAAACATCTGACTTTGACTTCATATTAACACAGGCTACATGTAAGCCGCAGGTAACAACCACAGGGTCGATGATGTATAAAACATAGATAAAAGATTGATCTCCGCGCGCTACGATAAAATGGAGCTCTATAAAAAAAATGACAGATTCCAATATGAGGCGTCAAGAAAATATAGTGTGCGTACCTACATTTTCAGTACACATCTTGACATTTAGTATGGCGGACGTTCGCCGATCGACGTACTAAAAGTTGCCTCATTTTTCATGTAAGCGGCCTCCATCTGGTTGTAGCGCAGCGCGCAGAGACCAACCATTAATCTATGGTAAAAAACTATCGATACTTGAATCGTCACATCACTAGCGGCTTAAATGTCTAGGCGATAGAATCTCGGCCTGATTGACCATGCCGCAGTAAATATCTTACGGAATTATGTCAATAAACTAGTGCTAGCCCCAGGCTTTGCAGACGCTCCTAAGTACTTGCAGTATTCGTATCGATTTGTCCATTTGTTTGTATAAACATTGCTTAGTAGAGTAATGAGTAAATTAATAATATGTAATATGAACTAATGTTGTATTTTCTCAATTCCACCTATTCTCCCACTGAAATACGATGCTCATATCGTTTTTTACTTAAATTCACACTATAATAATATTATAAATGCGAATGTGTGTTTGTTTGTTTATCCTTCCTTTACACCTTAACTAAGCAACCAATCCACTCAATTTTTGGCATACAGGCATTTTGACATTTGGCACACATTACTTGAAAGGATGGAGAGTAAAATAGACTCTTAGTGCTGGAAAAAACACCATGTTACCAAAGGAGGCTTACAAGAATATTACTCTCTATACTCCCACGAAATGACGATGTTCTGTCTGTGTAACGTAATATTTACAAAGATGAACAATTCAAGATGAGAATTTACTAAAAGCAATATTTATTTCGTCGCGGCTTCAGTCGTAAGGAAATCTTGTGGGTAGCAAAGATAAAAAGTAGCTTAAAATACATTGATATACAAAGAACCCAAGATTCACACTTTAGATTCACACTGATAAACGTCCTCGAAAAATGAGTTCAACATGCACCCATTGTATACATATATATGCCCATGTAATAACAACTTTAAATAGTTCGCAAAAGGTTGAACGTGCAATAATATGTACATGGAGCTTATAACTTTCTATAACTTGAGACAGGTATAATTTTAGGGACACTTTCGAGTGTTACTTTTGTATGAGACTGTCGATCTAGGGTTTTTATACATCAATGTTAAAATACGCCTAAAACACTACTTCTACATTGTACGATGTAAAGCAATATAACCCTCATTAGGAGCAGTGAATAGATAGGACATTTAATTAGAACTAGCCCCCGGACAGGACAGTGTTTGATAAACGCACTATATTGGATTTGGAAATGTGAATAATTTCGACGCATTTGAAATGCATTTGTGGTGTTTTTGAATCGTTTAGAATTTAGCTTCGAATACTATTAATATTATAATTATTCCTTCATCTTACCTACCTTGTAGTATCTAGTAGATACTATATGATGAAGATAGATAAGTAGTATGTTAATTTATAATAATAAATAGCTGACAGACATTGCTCTGCCTAAATTAGAAAAAAAGGATAGTAGTGGATTGACAGACCTACCGACTACGCATAATTTTTTTTTTTTATAAAGACCGGTCAATCCATCTCGGAGCATTATGGATTAGGAAACGCACCAAAAAGAGCAAAAAATAAAAATAGATAGCTATGTAATAGAATGTAGAATGCTTTAATTCTGTTTAACTTTAACTACTTACAGACAAAATATGTAAAAAACATGAAGCGGGTATAAACTGTACGGTCGCTAGGTATCCCTGAGTACTTTTCGATCTTGTTAGTCCTAAAATAGGGTTCAAATTTGGTCAACTAATACTGTTAACCTATGTACTGTACACTCATTTATCTTACTGATCGAGCACATATTCAATCGAGCGAAAATATATACTATATTTTAGTATTTATACGAAAAACATAGTATCTATTTTCGCTCGATTTATAAAGAATTATAATAGTTAAAAAAAACCAAAAACACATGTTTATTGCATTGTCATTGGCTCTTAATACGTATGCAAAGGTTCGAATTAATTAGAGTTCCGGAAATACTTAGTTAAAAATCGTGCTCAAAGATTCCGTTACACACATACAGCCCAAGCTTATAAAAACGTGTTAAAAATTGTTGTTTTATATGTAGCCTCCTGTATTACAAGCTCCAGCCGTTAAGACGTATATCTAGAAGTGACAAAGGTTTGTCACAATAACATTATAAAAGCCAAATTTTGTGAGTATCTAGGTACATACTCACAAAATTCGGCTTTTATAATGTTATTGTATCACCTCTATTTTTAACATACTCGACCTCAACCGATGTAAATTCGGTCGATACATGCACCATTAGGATCATCACTCAACTAGTTTTGTTTATCGTATAATGTTGCGGTGGTGCGGTGATTTTTCAAGAAAAATGAAACAAACAAGATAGAGTTAACTCTTATATAATAATATTTGAACCACAGTACAGACAAAATATGGGGTTTGAACTGTAAAATATTTAACGCTAAAATAACGATGGGTATTATTTGTCGCATATGAATTAAATTGATACTTGTAATACAAAACCTTATAAAAGTTTGTATTGGTACAACTTATCTATTTTATAAAAATGTGCTATTTTATTTAAAAAGTCTTAAGGTATAGTACCACAGTGAAATGTTTTTGATCGATAATATCATATCTGAGAGTTGGGATACTAATAGAAAATAATAATTGTTTTATATATTACTAGCTGTTGCCCGCGACTTCGTTCGCGTGAAATAGATGCTTTGAATA
>DWAK01000256.1:0-12213 GCA_018230145.1 Lepidochrysops patricia
CGTTATTCAAAGTATCTATTTCACGCGAACGAAGTCGCGGGCAACAGCTAGTTAGAAGATAAAAAAAGGAGACACAAAAAAAATATTATATATCTATTATTTAACATTTAAAGCAAAATCGCGGTAATACTTGTAATATGTTACTAATATTGCAGAGGATATAAAACCCTTTATTGGAAATTATTGGGTTTTCTTTGACTTTTTATTATTGTTCAATCTTCTGATGTGGAAGGGTCAGAATGGAGGCCAAGTCAATTTATTTAGTTTGCCGCTTGCTGATTCCTAATAACGTGTTTATGGGATCGTTGAAATTTATTTCTCATTTAAAATATTTGTGTTAACGTGGCTTTGTGTTAACTTTTGAATGTTAATTACAAAATTATTATCAGGTGATGCCGACACACCTGATCTACTACTAGCTTATCCCGAATATAATCGGTTACTCTTAGGGGTATATTAATAGTGTATTATACAACTAGTGCGTAATCGACAGCTTACTTAATTTGTCGATTCAAAATACCTACCTACTTAATATGTTTTCAGCGCCTGTCATTGTGGTTAGAAATTTGAAAATTCGCGTGCGGTTTCGAAATTTGAAAACGCGTACGGTTAAGTTTGACCTACAAAATCATTCGAATGATTTTGTAAATATTAATAACAAATTAATGATTATTAATAATGATAATTCGTTGTATTATTCTTTTCACTTACGATAATATACCAATAGAGGAGCTAGTGACGTGACAACGTGTTTCTAAAGTTTTACAAATATCAAAATCCATTTCAGAAATCTTTTGCCGAAAAACATGAGCTTTAAGTTAAAAAATATGCGAAATGTAGGACGCCAAAGGCTTTATGTGAGATTCCGTACCAATTTAAGATAATATGTTACCACACCTGTAATGTGACCTTCATTTAAGCCGTTATCACACGAGGCAGATAGGGTAACTCACGATGGTTTGAATTATATTGTCTGTGTGCGGCTGATTTGTATGTGTTTCAGGAATGTTAAGAAAGATTCTTAATTGAGGTGTCCTCACAAATAATACCGTAATAATCTGATTTGTATAATTTTAAAGACAAACGAATGTCTTGTAAGTATTCATTGTGATAATATAATACGTGACAATCTTAATTAATAATAATCTATTCTTATGTCAAGCAGTAGATAGCTAAGACATATTATTGAAACGTACACTATAATATGGTGGCGTAGAAAAGTTTTGTTGCTTCTGACAAACACTTAAGTGTTTTCTTGTGTCAAAAGCTTCAGCGGTTGGCGGAAAAAGAGTTATTTTTTTAGTTAAAACACGCTTTACTTTCTTTAACTTTTTAGTATCTATTATTACCTACTATTAAATCAAATTTCTAACGAGCAATATTTAAGTAGATAACTGTAGATATACCTGTATCAACTAAACGTAACAACATTAGTTATTTTTTACTAAACAATATGTTGAATATTCTTAAAACATTGTTTGGCGAAAACCTGTAAAAAATGTAAAAATGTTAATATTTCAGTGACCAACATTTTAAACGAATGAAGCGAATCGAAAATGCTTCGAAAATCTGAAACGAACATACTTTGTTTGGCGCTATTATAATTAATAACCAAACCGTAATACCGGAGCGATTGTAGTGTAAACGTTTAATTAAATTGCCATTTTGGTAAAATCTAAAAATATTTAGTGCGACCACATATCAAACGTGCAAATTAATATGAAAGTACGCCCACCGCAGCGTGAAGCCAGAGGCTGGAAACATTTTTTGCGACTCGAAACATTTCGCTGAAGTAATGCAAATACTGTGTTGCCAGCCTATAATTACGCTCTCGTATGGCCCACGTAAAAGCTGGAAGTATCACAACTTCCAAATTCTCGCTGTGTATGACGTTTTAAATTATAACTTTGATGATTTTTCCCGCCCGGCTTCGTGAATACTCGGATGGGTTTGCGATTATCAAATTTGGAGCAAGAACATTAATTGTTATTCTTCAGTTTATAAAGCGTAGATACCTACTTATTGGAAAAGCGCTTTTTATTTTATAATTTTTTTAATCCAATTAGACGCAAAACTAATACAATACTTACTTAAATTAAGCAGATCTTATTCTAAGCCGTTAACAATGAGACATACTCAATTAGTAAAATATAACGCATGAGAATATTTCCCGTAGAAAATAATACACAAAACGTACATAGTACCTACGTATTAATCTTCGCTCCGAAATTACAATATTACCTATAGCTGTAAGTCACAAAGACTACTTGAAATTCCTTTTTTATCCGGCAGGTAAACCCCTCGCTCCACCCCCATCCCCCATTGACCCAGATCACAACAATGATCTTCGGATGCATCACTTTGTTCCCGCGAATGTGAGTGTTCTATTAAAGTTTGAGCACCTCTGATGGATGCGCATTTTCAAGATGACATTTAATTTTTTTTACGGCAAAGGAATGCATTACGCGATGCACCTTACATGTCGCGCATGAAAGTGTGCCTTTGTAGGACATGGAACTGTGCGTCTATTGTGCTGAAACTTTCATCTCACGACGCGTTACTGCACCATTTCGCTGTTTCTATCTTTGATTCAGAATCATAACATTTTTTCGAGAGTATTAATTGTAGCCCGTCGATCCTTGGGAACCCAGACGCAATAGATATTCAATTGTTATGCGGTCTCCGGTAACCGCTTGGGGCATGATGGGTAATATCAGTTAATAGTAACATTAATAATATAGTAGAAATATTATTATGTGATAAAATATCTCCCGTATAATTAGTATACTTAACAATTGTCATAATTTTTTTAACACTAGCAACAGAGACAGTGATTGCATCAATTTCATTGTTTTCTCAATAGAACGAAGTTTTGAACAGAAATATGCTACTGAATAATAGATGTCGCTAGATGTACATTCAAATCACGGATTCATTGATTTTCTTGTTTCGGTTCAAAGGGCGCGTCTGTCCTTTATCCTCTATCACAGCGACACTGAATTTTTATTCACATTTTGTTTACGTAATACTTTTAGGAGAACGACTTCCAGAATGTTTTAGCGAATTATAATATTTTCATATACAGCATTTTTGTGTCTGTTGTATTATTAAATGTTACAGATTTATTAGATTTCAAGAATCGTAATGAGATGTTATATGCTTATAACCAGAATGACTTAGGGAGAGTGTTTATAAAACAACACCAGTTCCATTCAAAAAGTATAATTATCTTTTATTATCTATGGGAAAATATTTGAGAATAAATCATATTCTTACAAAGCATTTAAAGTTAATGTCAATAAAGCTGAGTATAAAATAATTTACACAAAGTGTTGGTTCAAAATGAAAAAGCGTTAAATACAACGATAACGTTAACTTTCCGGTAATTTTATTAACAGGTCCGTTAACATTCAACTAGATACAAGTTTCGTTTTAAAAACGACAAACGTGATAATGGTGCAATTATTTTATCTTTTAATATTACGATAATAGGTAGGTACTGTAATATTATAAAATTATATTTTGCTTATCACCATTTAAAATAGGAGACAAAGCTAGCAATATCAATATTAATAAAAGCGTCAAAGCATCAGGCTTTAAAGAACGTTTTTGTGATACAGATTCTGATCTTACTAAGCTAAAGAGTTTGTTTGGTTGGATATTCATCCAACCAAACAAACTAATTGCGCTAATCTCAGGAACTACTGGTCCGATTTGAAAAATATTTCAGTGTTGGATAGCCCGTTTATAAAAAAATGCTATAGGCTTTAAAATATAACGCTGAGACTAATACGAGCAGAGACGTGTTAAAAAATGTTTAAAATCGGGAGAATCGGGGTTTTTTAACGGAACGGGGTTTTAACGGAAACTTTTGCGTTATCCAAAAGTAACTGTTCCACGCGGAAGAAGTCGCGGGCAAACAATTATTATTATTAATACTTATTATGTTGGTTTAGCCCCACTCAGGTTCTTTTCAGTGTACTAAATTTCGCAATGTTATCGTAATGAAGTCGCGAAAGTGTAATAAACGAACTCATCGTATTTACAATAAACATTGTCTTCTCCACATAGAGAGATATTACCGTGTATTAAATTCCGTAGACGAACAATGACCAATTACGACGAAATTGTTTCGTTATTTAAAGTGGATAAATTAATATTACGTTTGACGGAAAAATGTACAAAAGAATATTTAATGGATCGTTTGCGGGCCCCTAATTCTAAGAGATTTTCTGGCTATAATGAAATTCCCCTACCTGTAAACTTGTATCCATTATGAAAGCATAACTTCCGTGCCTACGTAATGAAAATGGGTAGTGGCCGTCCCAAAAGGAGCCTGGCAGATTTAGATTAACAAAACGGTAGTTAAAACCTTAGATTTACGGCCAAATATGAGATTATCAAAATATTGTTTTACACGGAGGTTATGGCGTTATGGTATACTAATAGTATTTTATACAACTAGTGCGGTAAGTTTATCGACTACGAGAGGAGTTGGAAATTCACCGCACTCGTAAACTTTACCGGCCACGATAGCGGCAAAATATTACTTTTACCTCACGAGTAATCTATATTAAAAAAATGAATCGCAAAATGTGTTGGTCATCGCATACCTCAATAACGGCTGAATTTGGCTGAAAATTGATAGGGAGGTAGCTAAGAACCAGAAAAAGGCTGTAGGATACTTTTTATCCCCTTCCCGTATCTTATTTATTGCTTCCACGGCGGAACAAAAATCGCTAGTAAATGATAATTTCGCAATCAAATCTTCCAATTGTAGTTATGTGTGTAAATAATGTTTCACATTATCTACATATATGAGTGTGAGTCCTGCAATAACTTAGCTACTCATTGTAATCACTTTTGATTTTAATAAAAAAAAAACAGATTTACACGAGTAAATCTGCTTTTGGTAATTAAAATCTAATACAATCTAGAAAGAACTTTAACCGAATGGACCTTTTTTATCAGCTATTAGAAGCCAATGTATCCGGTGCTCACCCGTATACCGGGTATAGCCCTGTTTATACCCGGGTATTCAATGTTATACCCGGTATAACATTAACCCAATGTAATGGGGTTTTTAATGTTATCTCAGGTTAATAAGCGGCGGCCATAATAGCTTGTATTAATGATGGAATGATGGTGCCGATTTTGTGGGGCTTGATAAAGCTTAATGTGGCCAAGTATTTAGGCCAATGGATTTCTAGAAAAACTTCTTTTGTTTACTCTACTTATACCTCATTGTTATGTTTTATAACAATGAGGTATAAGTAGAGTAAATAAAGCTTTCCTTGATAAATGGGCTATCCAAAACTGAAAGATTTTTTCAAAGGACCTGTAGTTCCTGAGATAGCGCGTTCAACCAAACTCTTTAGCTTTATAATATTAGTACAGATTAAATGTCATAGCAGTCATAGATGTTGTAAAATCAAAATGTATCTTTAATCATTTTGTATTTAGAACAGTACATACATATAGGTATTAATAAAAAACTAACTTTGTTACAACTTCCGAGTGTATTGAAAAACTCTACTTAAGTGACATGGCTTAGTATTTTATTTGTAGTATTACATACAAAGAAACTCCCTAATAAAACCCTACAATATGACATAAGACATAAAAGACATCATGAATGTGTCTCATTAGTAAAACAGTGTCTGTATCACATCATAAATTACAAGGCAGGCTTGAGGAAATCATACAAGATGTTATTTGATATGAAATCATCCTTGCTGAGCCTTTGACAGAGTTACCAAACATTTTTATATCGGGGCTAAAGGTTTGTAGATATAGGTACTTACCGATTCTGCCGTACCACTTTTATCTGAAATAAAAAAAAATAATTAGTGCGAATTCGAAAAATTACTAAAATATATAATGTTACGTTTCTGTCCTAATATGTCCGAATATACTAATGTTTTATAATATTTGTGATATAAGAACACAAGACTATAAAATTTGATATTCAGGCTACCGGAATACACAAAAATGTAAACGAAAAATTAACACGTAAATCTAAAAACATCGAAATGTAGAGCGGCATTAAAAACCGGCGGCGGCCGGTCAAATCCGGAAATGGCCGGTTTTATCCCCCCTAAAGTGGTACATTCTCGATGCTTTAATGTGGTGTTTCAGCTTATTTTCCTAAATACTTAGCCACTTAGGACGAGCGATAGAGAATTGCAAAAACAGCTTTTCAGCAGGTCCACATAAGCTTTTAAATAAAAAGTTAGTACAATTATAAAATATTGCTACTTTTTATTACTTACACGCTATAGATATGTGGGAATATATGTATAGTGTGTATAATTCATACTTATTTTATTATTTTCTGAGCTTTCATAAAGTCCACATTCAACATGATCAATGACTCTACGATCGTCATAATATTATTGAATATCTAGTACCTACTACGTATAATATAATGGTGTGATACAAAAATATCTCTGTAATTAATAAAATTCTTTTTGTATTATGTATGAAGAATCTAGATTAAACCCTCAATAGGCTTTGCGAAGCAATTTCTGATTCTCCAACGCGGGAGTTTGGTCGACAAAAAATCCAATTCCCACCGCATCTCTCTTAGTTAAAAATTGTTAATCATTGGCAAGGAAAAAATAGTCTTCCCACAATATAATGGGAAAAACTGTACAGATTAAACCGAAATCGGATTATATCGGACGGACTACGGGATTATCTTGGGATTTATAAAAAATCCGCCTGTAACCGTTCACTAGTCTGTCCGTCGCTGCGGAATTCGCCCCCTAATCGGCCGCAGCCCGCAGCCCGCAAGACAATGGGTACCGTCATCAGTTTTCAAAAAGTTTTTTTCAATCCTCGTAGTAGGTATTGCTAGCTACGTATTGTTCTTTATAGTTTTCAATAACATAATATAATATTTCCTTGTTTATATATAAAAACTCCTTTAATATGGAATATTAAAAATGTAAGTAAATTGAAATATTCAAAAAAGTTTTACACCCAATAGGTACCAATTGAAAGAAATTTTCTAAACAAAGTACCTTTAAAACTTTTGAAAATATTATGAGGCATTAATCGACGAGTGAAAGGGTTATATTTATTGAGGAAACCTGGCCAATTATGGAGTTTGTCAATGAGGACCAGCGCCATTTTGTACTTAAGAGCGGTACCCAAGTTTCATTGAAAAGTTTTTACTATTTTAGGTTACCTGAAACGTTATTTTCGCATTTTTTGTCGACTTGGATAGAATAAAGAGAAGGACAGGCATTGAGTAAACTTTTAATTGGACATTTTAAGGTTTTCCAGGTTACGGGCAATTTAAATGTTTTCAGAATTGGACTTGTTGAAACTTCGTAAAAAAAATTTCATAGCCAAAAGGCATTTGTTTAACAGTATACTTACATAATATTAGAAATATGACCGAGATGGTCTAAACTGTATAGTTTAGACTTACAATATCATATCAAGTCAACAAAAAAATATATCAAACAACAAACAACAAACAACAAAAAAACAGATTTTAAGATTCACTATCAATTGTCGTAATATTTTAGATTATTTCAATTAATTACCATTTCATTTTTCATACTAGATTCGTGATTCAGAATTATGTTGCTCCGGTTATACCCGTAATTATTATAACAATTCACAAACTCGACACTTTCTAGAAAGCCATCATGCGAAGGTACTTAGGTCGTAACACAGTTCTATAGTCGAAATAATAAAAAAGGCAGTCGCGCTTTTTTTTCGTTTAATTAAAAAGCAATTAAAATCATACGAATTTCAGGAATAAAATTACAGGTTCAAAGCTTTTACGGTAGATTAATTCTGAAACAGATTACCGCCTGATACCGCGGCTTGGCGGGAAATCTGACGTTTGACGTTTGTAAATGTCATTATTGAACATCAATATGGCGGTGCAAGTACACATTCGTTTTGAAATGTAACTGCAAATATTGTTGTAGAATAGCCGCAAACTTTACTGTCGATTATTAATAAAGTATGATGTATGTACTATCAATCCTATCTAAGTAGTCTGAGGTATTAAATTTGAAGTTCATTGTCTTAAAAGCCGCGGATTTTGGTCCTCGAAAACATTGTATAAACAACAATATCTTATAATCTATTATATATTTAGTAAATACACGGATTTCTAAGCTTCGATCACCCAGGTTTTCATACAAAGAGTTTGTGATTGTTAATTTCAGTCTAAATATTAATTCAATGTTTTTGTCAACCGAAATCCGCGGCTTCTAAGACAATGAACGGCAAGTTTAATCTCTCGTCCCCAAAACTAAAGTTACTTTTGAACTTCCACGTCGAAATGTCTATCGTCCCATATTTCCGCATAAATTCAAACTTTACCCGGCCCCGAAACTATGCAGCGGAATAGTTGGCTCGCCGAATATAGAGCAGCGCCATCTAGCGACGGATAGCTTAAATTGCGAGTAAAATTTATTTATAACGAACTTAATAGGGATGCCACTGCTAAGTAAATTTTGTCGCGTTTATAATTTATATAAGTAAATGAAAGTTTTAGTTGCTTTTGACAAATGTATCTACCTATCTATATCAAAAACCTATTTATTAGGTTGAAATTTAGATATTTCAGGTAGTTTCGAATAATGTAGCGTTCTGCAAAACATTTGAATATTTTAGCTAATCGCCACAAAGTAGGTACTTACCTCTATATTATAGAAATCTGGCCTTTATAATAATAATGCCGAATCTGTGAAAATTTTAAAACAAGTTCAAAATCATTGTTCTTGATGTCCAATAAAAAGATAACAAAAGAGGAGTCACAAAAGACCCCATTACAAAAGCATTTCACTTTGCACCCGACATTTTGTTCTAATGTCAACTTGAAAGGTGAAATCAAAATGGCGTCTTGGCAAATGTCAAATTATTATTATTACGTAAGATTACCTCAGGGACGTGCTAAATGCGTGTTATATGAAATGTTGCTACAAATCCATCAGCTACTAGCACACAAGTTGTTTAAGTAGATATTTCTTTAGAATGCATTTAGTGTTCTTGTAAGTATTTAGTTTTACTAATTCAGAAACCAGACCTAAAATGATTGAATTAAATAAGTATTATATGTTATAAGTAAGTAAGTAAGTATAGCAAGTATATATTTTACCTTGCATCTTTTGTCACTAAAATAAAAAACATGGAAGAGAAAAACGTTTTATATCTTTGCAAAGTCTAAATAAACCTAAGCTTATCAACAAATTATATTTGCTATGCACTTAAGCGGTGTAGACTTTTAAAGTTGTGAAGTGTGAAAATAAACAGGCATCTAATGATAAGTAGCTTCGCTCGTTAGCGGCAGATGTACCTTATACATAATATGTATATAATAAAATATATCTTGACACGGCTCTACTTCAAAAACCACTTGAAGCTTGGCTCATTATAATATTGTGGTCATATATGAATGATTGGTCCATGACAAGATGCTGTCAACGTACTAAAAATGCGGCTTCTTTTAGTACGTCGATTTCGGCGTACCCGCCATACTATGTCAAAAAACGTCATGTGAATGTACCGTTGTTTTACACTACCATAATAAGTTGCTGCATTTTGGAATTCTGACAGTTCTTTATAGAGCTTTATCTTGCCTAGCGCGTGGAGACCAATATTTTATCTATGATGCATAATGAGTTAAAAATATCTATTTTACTTGACAAAAATTAACTAACTCAAGCTAATATTTTGTAACTATTTTTGACATATATGTTCAAATACAAACTAACAACCAAACCTATAAACCTTGATTAAATACAACACTAGATTGAGCCTTAGATCGCGCAATTACGAAAAAAATATGGGACTGTTGGACTGTATTTGCATACACACATAGACATATTGAATGAATATGTATGACGTGGTGCGAGTGTAAGACAAAGTGGTCACGCACAAAAGCATAGAAAAGTTGGCCTGTTTTTGCGCTGTATTTAATTAGTGAAGCTCGATCTAGTCAAAGCCTACAAATATTTTTGCTCCAACTTATTGAAAAATTACCGTAGGTATTCGATTTCTTTATTAATACTCAGTTCATTCTAAGTAACAACGTGCTTGTAACGTAGAAAGAAAATCTTGGCACGTTTTTATCAAAATAAAATACCGTTTCTTAAGAAATGTAGAACATTTATTGCAATAAAGGAAATAATTTTCTCCCTATGATTGATTCCCATTTCATCCTGAGCGACAATACACATTATAATATTGAAATCCCTTTTAAAATAGGGAAGAAGAGATGTCTCTACTCTCTAATTGCATTTAAATGACGCGAATATAGAATTTGATCGATCGTTAAAAATATAACGTACCAATTGTAGCGCTCAAAATATAGCATGATTCATCAAAATTTTACTCATATTATTAGAATTTATAATATTAAACTTTTATAAGTCGTGTTTGCATAAAGATGTGCCAAAAAATTTATAAAATTTTTGACCTACAAAACGGGGAAAAAAAATTCTTTTCGGCGCAGACTAAACCCAAAGAAAGACTATTAATTTTGTATTTTTTTTCTACATTGTTGTAATATACGTAACTACATTATATGTATCTATATTACATTGTTGATCCATCTTTAAAAACGGGGAAGGCTTTTTTTCTATCCGTAGGTACGCTTCAGGCGATCTATAATGAGTGGAATTTTTGCGAAATTAAAATACGCATCTAGACATTCTTTTACCGGTTCTCTCAGATGGAGCAAGGGTTTAGCCCTTCACGATTATTGTATACACACAAACACACGCTGCATACAAGGGCGGGAAGGGATGGGAAATCTATCGATAGTTATACGGTTGACATAGTGGATTCTAACGATAACTTTGAAACTTGTTTAACTTTGGATAAAATATTTAAACATGTTTAAACATATTTATATGTACTTAGTACATTTGAATAATTAATAAAAGTAAAGACAAACTCAAGTCATTAATTATAAATCAAACGCTTAAAGAGTTATCTTATATTGTTATAAATACCAAATTTTAATGAAAAGCACAGTCGAAAAAATGTTGTAATTGTGATCAAATTTTTTAAAGCGAAATAAAATGATGGCGGACATCGGCCCAACAAATTGCATTACTCAACCCTTCTCACCGGAACTGCGTCCTTTGCCGCGCTAATAATTGTTAATGGACTGATAAGAAATGTCCTTAGAATTTTACTAAGGAAATTCTTGTCATTACAACTGGTTGGAGCTGTCATAAAACCGTTAAGTGTAAAATTCACATTTTAAAGAGATTTTAAGCGTAGATTAATGAGTTCTTAATTCGTTCGGATGTTTTAACGAAATCGTGTCTTTATTAAAGTATAAATATACACTCTAATTTTAAGTGCATTTGATAAAAATAGTCATAAAATCCACAATAAATCTTTTTTGTGACATGAAATAACTTTTATAATTCAGATATAAGATATCACGGGGATATTTCTTGAGACTCTTGAAGTAAAATTTCACGTTGAAATAGCTTCATGCATGCTTGAGTTACTTTACTCATTCGTCTACTTCTAGAATATTATAGTAAAAATTTTCTGTTACATTTAGAAAGGCATGACAAACGTCATATTCTTATTAAATTTTTATAATAGTCACACGAAGTATGTTAAATCCTTATAAATATTTAAACGATATTAAGCATCGTTTATAACCGGTATTGGAACTTGGGAAGGTTTATTACTACGTACTCTCAATTCATAACCATTACGGCATAAGAAAGAAAATCCTGTACATATCCATAAAATATATTTGATATGATAATAAATGCAATAAAAGTGGCGTCAGTCAAAGTAATTTAAACCTGATAATAAATAAGATATACCTTGTAAGTGAAACTAAAACTATATCCCCTTAATTGAACTGGCTAATCGAGCTTAAATTCGTAATGTCCATGATCGTAAGTTGAGATTGAAAACATGATATTCGGTCCAAGAAAATCTTGTTTGGTAAAATTTACCGTCAGGAAATTCATCATCTTAGCTAATAGGTTGAAAATTGAGGGTGCTCCTAATTGTTGTGTAAATGTTACTTAAAACGTGCTTAAATATTTTATGTCGTTTTATTTTTATTCGTTATACTGTTTTCTTTAACAGCAGCAATATAGGTAAATGAGAACAATTTATAGATACATTTTGTATTTTTTACTTGATATGTTTGTAATTAAGAATAACCTACTTATTTTAATATAAATCTACTTTTTATATAAATAT
>DWAK01000257.1:0-12209 GCA_018230145.1 Lepidochrysops patricia
TTGACAGAAGTCGTTCGCCTGTTATAAGGTGTCTATTGGTTCTGTTGTCGATGGTATTAATCAAAGATAAGACAATTAATAAAAACTGCAATTGTATTCGAACATTCGCTAACAAAATCGTCAGCGTATAAGTTGTCATACACTCATCAATATTTAAAAAACCAGCGCGCCGATTTCGTAAATTGTCTAACCCAAAGAAGCGGTCCAAAGGTCCATCATTTAAGGACTGAATCAAATCAATGCCCCCGTGGAACGTTTAGGCCATCGAGCATGTAATAGAGCGGAAATGTTACGTGTTTCATATAAAGAAAATTCAGTCAAAACTTTCTCCGCCAACCAGTAGTCTGTTGACTGCGTTTTAGTACGTGTCTTTTGTTATATTTTACCCGCGGTCAAACGCTATTTGATGTACCTAGTTGAACACAAAAAAGATACTCCTCTGTTTCAAAGCCATACGCTAAAATCAGTGAAGGTTTACAATTATTGATTTATCTGTAAAATAAAATAGTCTTTTAGTATTCGGATAAGAATGATTCACGTTTCACCTCTATCCGTCACATGATCGTTGGCTTAGACATATAAATACGGAGTGTTTTTGCACGCGCGCGGCCTCGGAATACCAAGTGTGTGGAATGTGCGCAGACATCGCGTTACCTAAAATGTTACGTCAATGGTCGACACTCGACAGTCATTGTTATTTTAACAATACATAGATGAAATATTGGTCTCCCCGTGCTACGAATAGATGGAGCCCTATAAAGAAAAAAAAGATTCCTGAATGCGGTAAGTTATTATTGTAGTGTGTATATAATAGTACCTATATTATGTCGGTAAGTTGTCGATTACGCACGTGAGTTCATTTTCTCGAGTGGCGAGTGGAATCGACAATACCGCACGAGTACAATATACTATTTTTTAACACAAATGCAAGAATGAAAGAAAATATTTCAGCGCCCGCCATTGCGGTTGAAAATTAAAAAAAAACAACGGGTTTTACTTGACGCTTGTGACATTGACTATAACGGGTACGCCTAATTCGGCGTACTAATAATGCGGCATTCGGTCGCTGACAACTGGTCGTAACGCACGGAGATCAATTATTATTACATATTATTATAGCATATTTACATGAGTGATGAGAGATAGGTAATATTATAATATGACTAGCTATTTCCCGCGACTTTGTCCGCGTGGAATAGTTACTTTTGAATAAAGCAAAATTTTACCTGCGGAATAGTAAGTAAGTAGTAATCGGACCAGTAGTTCCTGAGATTAGCACGTTTAAACAAACAAACAAACAAACTCTTCCTCTTTATAATATTAGTATAGATAGTCAACACTTAAATATTAGAATCGGTATTCGGTACGTGAATTATAAACTTTGCAGAGAACTACTTCGAAATCACACTGATAAAATATAATCGCAACAACTGCAGACAGGTTGAACTGCCTCCTGATTCTATCATTTGCGATAGCCATGCGATAGCAATGCGACTTCTACTAGGAACTAAAGAATGTATTCAACGTCAACCCAATACATTTTTAGTTCCTCAATTGTTCACTAGAGCGCGACCCCGTCGCTTGTCGTTATCACTAGTATGACGTCAGATGTTGTTGACAGTGACAGCAATTTTCGCCTGTCGTATTGCTATCGCATGGCTATCGCAAATTACAGAATCAGGGCGCTGGATGAGCAATGACTGAAGCGATTATTTGATTACTTTGCTGATAGTACGTAGGGGTTATGATACTCTAAAAAGCTTCCTTGTTATAACAATGCAAACTTTCAATTGTACAGTCCATATTAGATTACTTTATATTAATTATGTATTCACTTTCATGACCTATTGCTTATAAAGTCATGTATAATGAAAACATGAAATATAAGGTCTTATGCGACTTTCGGATTATAAAGGTGCTCACTCGATGCGAGCATTTGCTCGTAACACTCTAACGTGAAACGCAAAACAAATATTATGTATGTAAAATGTTACATTACTAACGCCCGTGGTGGGGAAGCACATTAAAGTTTTGTTTCTGATTCATTTCAATAACCTTTTTTGACTGTTCTGGATCTGTCTGTCCCGTTGGTTTGTATTCATAAACATATCTCAAGTGCTAAGATCTTCGTCTTGAGAAGCAGCGCTTATTACCTGTACTATATAAGGTCTATTATAAAGCAGAATATCAAGATGGAAATCTTGAGCACTGAGATTTGTTTATGAATACGAGCCTGTGATCGCTATAAGTAAAAGTAAGAAATATTAAATGAGGTTTTGAATTTTTGGTAAAAATCCTGAGTGTTTTATATCAATTAAGGTACGAGCGCCTTATAAGGCCCATATGTTTGGCATAATTAGATGATATTAAAACAGTTTTTGTTCTGCAGACAAATTTTATCACAATATTACTTATTTATTTCTGAATCAAATTAATCAATTAGTTGAATCTAATCGAACATAGGCGCTTAATCTTTAAACTAGTAAAATTTCGAAAAGTGGGCTGTCTTAGGAACCAGGTGAATGTACTAAAAGTTACGTAACTATTATATTACTAACATAACAATTACATAACAAAAGTAGTACTGTTATTCTGTTAAGTACAGCTCAAAAGGAGACCTTGTTATTGAGAGCCTTTTAACTTTAAGTAGTATTTAAGTATTCGCCTATTTGTACACTGGCGTATGTTGACTGTTTACACTGTGTTCTTATTGTAAAACGAAAATCCATCTTTGATGTATATATCTTAATATTTCCCATAGCAACAACTGACCAATGGCATTCTTCTGTTAAAATTTGGAACGCTAACTGACCAATGGGCGGCGCGTGCGTTCCACGGTCTGATTAACGACACGCGACGCGACACGACGCGACGTGGGAATGTAGTACGAGCTGCTATGTCGCCGCGTGACAGAATTGCGATTTCGTACCTAATTACCACAGTATATATGATATACAGTAGACCATATAGTAGACTAGCTTTATACTGTCTGTTATTGGCTCCGTTTAATCGAGGCTGCCGCACATGTTGTATATCGATAAATATAATATTTGAGTGAGTAAAAAGGTACACGCACACATAAGCCTGAAATCACATTAGTATATACGGCTACTCTGTTATCTTCAAGAAACCAAACTATATTATTCTTAACTAGCTTTTGCCGGCGACTTCGTCCGCGTGGAATAGTTACTTTTGGATACTTAACCCAAAATTTCACCCTTGGGGCCGCGACTTCATTCTCCCGATTTTGAAATATTTTTATTACTGTTCCACTCGTATTGGCCTTAGCGCAATTAACCTATAGCCTTCCTCTCTAAATGGACTATGCAACACTGAAAGAATTTTCAAATCAAATCGGACCAGTAGTTACTGCGATTAGCGCGTTTAAACCAACAAACAAACAAACTCTTCCGCTTTATAATATTAGTATAGATATCTATTTTTACACGACTTTGATAGTCTACTGTATTTTAATTATATTGTGCAATTACTTTATCCGCTCATTACATATCATTATAAGCTACTTAGTTGCACTTCATTATTTGTCATTATCGCTCATGATTGGGTGGCAATTACTGACTTATTTCATTGCCATTGGATGATTGCTATTTATTTGCTCTCCACTATCATTTCATTGGCTGACAATATTTCTACATGGTTTTAAAAAATATTAAAATTGCGAATCTGTTACCGAATTACGTTATCTGTCATAATTAAGTCTATTATTAGTATATATTATATTACACTCGTGCGGTATTGTCGATTCCCCACTCGAGCAAATGACCGTCTCCAACTTCTGTGGTTCCCAATTGACAATTTACCGCGCTAGTTGCATAAAATATTATTACAATATCGATTTAAAGTTTAATTGTTTAGTTTTTAATTGTCCTCCTCATTTCTTTTGATTTAAAAACGGGTCGTCCCGTCCTGCTAATATCGGGACGTTTGGAAAAGCCGGTAAATACAGAAATAAGATCAGATGAAGATGAAGCTATCATTAATAAGGTGGGGTCACACCGCGCTCGTGACCGCGCAAAAGGAGCGGTCGTGACGCGCATGCGCACAGGCCACTATTGTTCGCGCCTGCCCGCATCAGCTATGATTATTATCATGTATGTTAATATCTCTCCACTGGCAAAGCGTCGAGACAATCCATTCCTATCGGCTTCCCCTATTATTTAATGTTTACTGCACCATGCACTGTGCTGTTGTGCATATCTCTTGTCTACGGTTTTCCAGTTTCCATTTTAGAAAACTCACCCTTTTCCATTGATAGTCTCTAAACAATTCTATTAATATTTATATCGAAGATATGGTTTAGTCACTAGTGGTTGCGTTTGGCTGTCAAATCAGGGTTGTTGGTTCGATTTTCTTCGTAACCATAAAATATTATTATTTAACTAATTTATTCATGTTGCTTTTTAGATTTAAAAAAACTGCCACATTATCTAAATAATATCCCACGGGTGAAATATGAAATATAGCTTAGGGAAAAGCTTGTAAATTCATATTCCACAAGGTTGCTGTGATCTTAGTATTCACAGGGGTGGGAATTGTCGTGATCACATAAAGTGGTCAGGCTGATCACCATTCAGCGCTGGGTCGCGGAGGCACGACAGCCTAATTGCCGTGGTCACTTCGCTTTAGCATACATTACAATGGTAATCAGCAATTCAGACGTCTTAGTTCGCATCTTGTGATCACACCACCCGGAATTCAACTCTACGCGTCACGTTTTGAAGTTCATTTTTGGATAGTTCGTGTGCTGGTAGATCAAACGTTTTGGTTCTAACCGAAGTGAATGTATACGAGTGAATAGGCAAATTGTTTAATTAGTGTGGTCAGTGGATGCGTGTTCAAAGAACGTATGCTAATACATGTAGTCTATTCAGACCTGTTTTACCGCTAAGTTCAATGATAATGACTCTTATGCCGTTGACATAAAGGGTACATAAAGGTAAATTACTCTAAAGGTGCAGTAGTCAAGGCGTTAGTCGCCATCTAATTCTTATCACGACAAGCACTTGATATGATAATTAAATCTGATTCCTTTAAAGGATAATCTTTATTTAATCGGTCTTCATTGTCAAGGGCAGGTACTTGTACAGTGCTGTAATGGTAATTTGAGGTAATACTGTGGAATATCGTTACTAGACCAGTCTAAGCCAGTTCTATATTTTCTTGAGAATGAGTTACAAAAAAAATTTCGAAATGCGAAATTTGCTAAAGTGTAATTAAAACGTCTTTCTTATTTTGATAAAAGTAATAATCTTCTGTTCGTAGGTTAAAATAAAAAATGTATAGTATAGGAAAACATTTTACTATAGGTAACATTTTTCTTACAAAAATTTTTGCCGTTGGAAATCCTCGTAGTGTTATAAAGTTATTAAAATTATTATCATAATTCTCTGAATTTGCTATTTATTTCAATATTGAAAAAAATACCAGAATCGTTATTCATAAAATAATAAATTCGTTTGTTTATGATAGCCACATCGGGTTTTCTTTTTTTTTAGTTTTTCCGATGGGTAAAGACAGTAAGCAATAAAATATATAAAACATTAAACTTAAACTTTCTTAACAATAAAGACAAATTGAGAACGATAAATTTTTATTGATACTTGGTTAATTGCAGCTGTGATGATAATCAGGAGTCACGAAGGCAACAAATAAGGTCATTTAAACCACCATTTTACAATTATTGTCAACAATTTATAGCGATTCCGCACGAGGTAAAAAATCATATGACCGAATGACATCGTATTAAACAATTAATGAAGTTTAACTTTACTGCCTAGGTATAAGTTAATGATTGTACTTATATTATTTTCTTTTGTTTCATCATTCTAAAATATTATGGTTATTATTTTCTGGCATATCATTTGTTTTGAAGAAATAATAACGGGCCTTTTATTTATATTATAATTAACTCTGTTGTTAGTTCACTATAGGTACTAAAGGACTACCAGTGCAACGTAACGTTTTTTCGCATTATTTGTTAAATATTAAGGTACATTTTAAAACAATTTCCACAAAACTGATGACTGCGATTTGTCTGTGGGTGACATGGTTTGATGCTTACATTTTATGTATCTATTCGTATATATCTTAATCTATTATAACACTTAAAATTACATCTTGTGTGAGGTGATATGATGACCATAAATTGGCTTTGGTTCCTGTAAATTATTTATGTTCAATTTTGACTTCTACAGTGGCAATGTTAGCGCTTGCTGTTCACTCTCACACGCGTCACCGTCACACGTTTCATTCAAAACAGAAATAATTACTTGAATTGTTCCTCTCAAGCATTACTGTCGTCAAGTAATAGATCTGCTACACGACAAAAGATGTTCATGAATGACGCAGAATAGCGGAGGAAGCGACAAAAAAACGTCACGACGACGCGGCGTCCGGCGTCACGTGCCCACGTCGAGTTACGTTTCCGCCGTGCGACGTGACACTAGATAAGGGTTGCGGGCTCTCAGACTATAACTCATAGTCCGCGGATCCTTTTGTTCCTTTTACGACTAGTATACGAACTTTCATATAATAAGTACAGTTAGCGGACTCGACAGACCTTATTGAACACATGTTTTTGATTTGTGAAAATAGTGAACGTTTTTACTTTTCGCAGTTGTCAACCGCTAAAATCGGTCCAGCCACTTAAGAGACCTTACTTAGAGAATATATAGTAGAAAGTAAACACTATGTACATTGTACAGATATGGGAAAACATACACCGAGTTAGCACTAGTAAATATTATTTAGATAATACCATTTCCGCTGATGCGAATTCTGAGTTTTTTCAGTACTTATTCACCCGCTTTAAAAATCACACCACCCCTGTAATTTGTAAAATAAAAGAACAAATACAAACGCATTTGACCATCTCTGTAGCTCAGTGGTGATGGTGTTGGCCCTCAAGCCAGCGGTCGCAGATGCTAATCTTGCCGATGGAGTTTTCTGTATTCCCGGATCATGGATGTTATTTAAATACTGGTATAATAAAAATCTTAAATATATGTATATTATAAAAGTATTAAATATACTTCACGTAGTCTGGTCACCGTAACACAATCCTTCGGTTACTTACCACGGGACCAGACAGACGCGGTGTGAAGTGTTCATAGATAATTATTATTTTATAATTATATTTCTATAAGTGCGATATATTTTGATCGTTGTCCCCACATTTTCAGTTACATGTGTTTCATTATAATATAAATATAGTTTTTGTGTAGTTTTGATACTAGTTCGTGGTCGTGATGCAGTTTTGCACCGCCTCACGTAATCCGTGAGACCCGGTACGCGCCGTGGCCACGTGGAGACGGTCTTGATACTTGTTTATTAAACTATTGTGTATTTTAATACTTGCTTATAATAATAAGCATAGAAATGCTAAGTTGGGATATAACTAATGAAAATATTTATACAATTGCGACAGATATTATATGTTTTAATATTGCTGTCATTTGTCAAAAAAAAAAACAAAGAAGCGCATGAGGACAAATAAACGAACAAGGAAAAGCTTATTCGTTATTACATTTATGAAATATTTCAGTACTTATTAATAAACAATAATATAGTATCTCGTTGATGTCTTTTTTATGAGCAAAGTTAAATTAATTCGATTTTTAAATTGACCAATCAAATGTAGTTGTAAAGTATCAAGACTAGTCAGACAGCGCTGGTACTGTCACGTAGTCCACTTCCTGCTCGAGACCTTGCACTGCAGCTCATGATGACTTCCACATCCTTACTAGAAGTCAACTATAAAAAATATACCATTGAGGCAAAACGACTGATGGATCACGGAGCGTAGTAAATCCTAAATTATATTAACATAATGTATGTTTCTATATATTATACCTACATGCCTACAAAGTCGGTTAAAAACTTGGAAGTAATTCTACTCAGAGAGAAAATTTTACGCCATCCACCCAGGAAATTTCTCAAAATATTCCAGGAAGTGAAAAAAACTAAATAAAACCAACAAAAAACATCACTTTCCATATGTTTATATTCCTTGTGGTCTTATCAGTAAAACACTGAACTGTTTTTGTATACTTGGGTGTATTAACATTGTATTAATGAATTACAATGTATTCTAATACGAGTAGAAAGGTATAATATACGATGTGTATTAATAACTATAAATTAGAGTTTGTACTTTATAGTTCTATCTTATATATAGGAAAACTAGTGGAAATTTATTCAACTTAAGAATAATATTTATGATCGCTTCACAATTTTAGATTGAACCTGTGCTAAGTACCCAAAGGACTTGTGTTAGGGAGACCAAACAACGGGAGGTATATTTAATAGTATACTATAGGCATACATAATACAAATACTTAACACATATCGCAGGTTTAGACAGAGTACTTTCCATTCGCGGGATTTGAACCCGCGACCAATCACTGACCCACTTTTACCTTATTTAGGAAAGAAGCTGAAAAATTTAAGTTTTTAAAGTACACAGCTGCGATTTTGTAAATCACTGATAGTAATTCAAAGACATACCTATATTTATAAAAAAAACTTCCTTTCTAAATAAAAAGTGTGAAAAAGTGATACCATTTTCTTATTTGAAGAACGGTTAACTGAATTTGAACCTAACAGTATTGAAATAGGCGTTAAAGTTGAATAATTGCCTCGCGGTAATGCGGAGAATATATCTAGATGTATTTATTCAAATTTATTACAATCAGTCAGAGATAAGTAACAGTTCACACTTTACAATGCAATTTTAATAAATTAAACTTAAATACGAATCTAATTACGTATTATGTAATGATACTTGTATTATCTTTGTAAACTGTGCATTTTTTTAACACTCATGCGGCGTAAGTACTACTTCCAGCATGCTTTTGCGTTTGCGAACATAACCGCACACTTAACTTTAATCGCATTCGTTTTCAAATTTCGAACACTGCTCGTGAATTTTTTGCTATGGCGGGCGTTGAAATGTTTACTTTTAATCTCTCATTTGTGTTAAAAATAGTATATTGCTCTCGTGCGGTATTGTCAATTGTCCAGTCGAGAAAATGAACGACCAACTTCCCTCGTAATCGACAACTTACCGCACTAGTTGCATAATATACTATTACAATTATATTGTAAAACGAAAAATCTATTATTTATTATTCTAGCCTCAATAGATGGATACTGGATAGGCATACTAAGAGAGTTTCCGCACCACGTCCGATCCGAATCCGATCCGTGAATTTAAAGATCTGAAAAACTCGGATCGAAATGGGATATTGCATAATAACTGCTTCCGAGTTTTTAAGACCCCGTCAAATAGACTACTCTGCCGTGCCATAAACTAAAATGAAAATTACAATATTATTGCGCCACGAAAATCTTTCGTACAGAGTTGGGAAAATTTATCTATTGTAGAGGTCAAGCTTGATTATGATTATTTTATAGTGGGTTCTGTTGGTGTTGATTGAATTGTACGCTTTCTCACTAGATCATTAATAATATTTAAATTGTGTATTATTCCTAGGTATTTATAACTTTGTTTTTCTAAAATAATCATGATAATATTATGTAGTATTATAATAAAAAAATATCTCTTTTTCCCTTTGTCTCGTTATCGCGGGTGAACGGCTGAATCGATTTTTTAATTCTTTCTTTGTTGTGATTGTTCTGGAGAAAAGAGGATCTTTTGACACTTGAAACTTATAATTTAAAAACAATGTCTGCCAGGCCTGCCAGTTATGTGTTACAACTTAAGTAATAGTTTCAGAGTATGACTCAAAATATTCTTACCGGTACTCGCGGTCAGTATTGGAAACAAAAATGACCGCAAAGAATGCACTTGGCGTCGTTTTGTGTATTTTGAATACAATAGTAATAAAAGTATGTGTGTGTACAAATTGTGCACGTATTTGTTTTGCGAAACTTTGCCAAGTCTGGAGGTACCTGGTAGATGCTAGATATAAGATAGTCTTCACTGTAAGTACAGTTTTCAAGGGTTTTTTTAAATTTTTTAACATGTATCTGGCCGTCATCGATTTAGACATCGCCTATAAAAACGGTTTTCTTGTTTTTTTTTTGTATTTAAAATAGCTATTATTTTAATATTATGTTACGTAGGTAGCCTTATGTACCAACTATTTCTGTAAATATCATCATTATTAATTCTGTATTTTTGCATGTAAGATTTTTTCACACATGCGTATACATCTGAAAATTACAAATAACGTCTTATAACTCATTATACAGAATCTTGGAATTGTTACTGTGGTCGCGAAAGACACTCTGTAATAATCTTACCCTAGAAAAAAGGACGTTAAAGGCAACTCTGTAACAAGATTTTTTTTATCTTTCCACACATGCGTATATGTACGATGCATCTCACAAAAGCATCTTAATTTTCTGCCCCATATACGTACGCGCATTGCTCATCGCACGGAATCCTAAATTGTTATCGTGGGCGCAAGAGAAAATTCTACATTAATCCATACTAATATTATAAATGCGAAAGTGTGTTTGTTTATTTGTTTGTTTGTCCTTCTTTCACGCCCTAACTAAGCAAACGATTGACTTGATTTTTGGCATAGACTTAGTTGGAAAGATGGAAAGTAACATAGGCTACTTTGGGTCCTGGAAAAACATCATGTTACCAAAGGAGGCTTATAAGAATATCCGTATTTATACGCCATTTTCTACTTTCATGCGAGCGAAGCCACGGGAAAAAACTAGTACCTTAATAAAGTATTTATAAGGGTTCATCAGCTCATCGTGCGGAACTCTGGAATTGTTATTGTGGGCGCGGCTAGACGGCAACGTGAGGAACGTGACGCGTGATTGACATGTCGAATAATGCATCAGGCCAGGCCGGGTAAACAATATGCAAATGCCTGAGAAAGTCCCGCGGTACCAGCTGCAGATGATGTATACCAGAAAAATCATCATCAGTATTGCTGTCCACTGAACTTAGTCGTAGGCCTCCAAGCACGCCAACCACCCCGATCTTGGGCAGCACTCTTGAAACGCTGCGCTAGCCCTTAGAATGGTAGGATACCAAAGACTGCCACAGGTATACCTTTTATTATATTTTTATACTACTTAAAACGTTCCTTCCAATTGATCATCATATTAGTAATCGAGAATTAAAGGGCTAAATGGTCTGATTTTCAATATAAACAGTCACAAGAACGTATTGTTTGTATGTAATAACCATCACTCGTAGATAGAGAGCTGCAATGTCAAGAAGTCGCAACGGCGTTGCTGGTTCTATTAAATTCGTAAATCTTGGAGACGGGCTCGCCTTTGTTATTCCTATATACTGCAGAATACATAGTACTTAGTACATAGCAGTCGACAATAACCATTTGGGGTACGTAGGAGCACGCACGCGCGCGCACGTAGCGCGTTTCTAACGCGGGGCGAGGAGCGCGCGCGCAGAATGTCAATGCACGCGCAAGACGCCAGGAATCACAAGTGCCTGGGAATCGAATAATCCCATACCGGGTATAGGCACCGAATAACTCGATTCTTGGCTGCTTCCCTCTTGAATATTTTTGTAAATTCTTTCGAAATAACGACTATAATTTAGTTAAACTAGATAAAAATTAGAGCTAGTAGCAATGACGGACCTGTGCTGGTAGAGCTTAGAGTTGCACTTTGACCAGTTTATCTTGACGCTACAGTCTTTATCTCATATACATTTAGTTCATACACACCACAATTGTTACAATGTGCCTATCATGCCAATCCACGCCAATACACGATCAGTTCCAAGTTCTTTATCTAATCCAGTCAGTCATGCATCATGCTGATTAACTATCATCATCATCATCGTCATCGTCATCATAATAATTGTTACGTCTATTACATAAATATTACAAAATCGATCAATCTAATAAACCTGACTGCAATATTTTACCACGTCCCTCAAATCTTCGGACTTCGCTTCGAACTTTTGATTCTCCTAAGCGCCATCATATTAAAATGTTAACATTTAAAGCTATTCTGGCTTAAACAAAAGGAAATAGTCGTGGTCATTGAGGAGGACATACGTGATGCTCATACTGAGCGGCCTCATAACTGTACAGGTATATGTGGACAATGTATCAAATGATACGGTAGCCGAGAATCTTTAAAACCTGCAAAATAAATATGAAGTTTCAAGCATGTAACTATGCCAATATACTATATATAAATATAATAATATTTAGTATGGATTCTGTTCT
>DWAK01000258.1:0-12207 GCA_018230145.1 Lepidochrysops patricia
CAGTATTTATGATAATATGATATCCAAACAATCAATGGAATCCGGGATCTATTTATGGAGTTTGCACAAAAAATACTGTAATTCCATCTGGTGTTTTCGCGAACGCCCCATCTAAATACGATACCCCGAGTGGATAGCCAACAAAGAGATGTGATTTTGTTTTGACTAAAATTGAGCGGAGAGGAAGATCTGATTTCAGTAAACTTGTTTACGATATTTTATTGGGATCTTATTCAATTTACTCTACAATTGCCGTGTTGAGATCTAGGTGTGCTTCATTCTAACTATTTTTGTGTACATTCGATTGCTTAAGGTTTTTGTTTTTGGCAAGTTTTGACTGTCAGAATATTTACAAAAATTGTTTAAAGTATTATTAAAACATACTTTTACTTATATTATTTTTCTTTGACAATATCGTAAGAAAATTCGTAAAACCTATATTATAGTATGCATTATACTTTTTTGTATATCCTTAATCGCCTGTATTTGTAAAATGTTTAACAAAAAATCCTCTACATACACCCATACGGAAGACATCCCTCATCGCTTTTGTAAAAGTCCAAGTGTAAAAAAGTGACGAATTATTAATCCGACTTATAAAAAACGGACCTTTTTTTAATCCGATATGCTTCAATCCATTGACGTCCAAATCAAACGAATAAAATTACCGAAATAGAAACATCCTATACAAAGGGATCTATTGTCGCCTACAAACAGGGTGTTGATAAATGTTCTCGGTATTATAAAACGTCAGCATAATATATTTAATAGTAGCTATATTAGTATAATTACTGCAGTTGTAATGAATTTTGATTTTATTTACTTATTCTATACTTCTATCATGAAAGTAGTAAAATAGAAAATTATTGCTGTACGTATTGGAACGTTTATTGATTCGCCATGTTTGTCCGTCTGTACGTTTTTGTTTCTGAACTATAATTAAATTATGGAAACCTTCTACGAATGGCCTGATACGCACTTTTTTGTTTTCTTAACAACGTACCTTCTGTAGAATTATAATATTGTATTTGACTGAAATTATGTATATTTTGGAAGTTATTACATACGTATTCATTGTTAACTGAGCTTTAAGTTAAAAATCCTAAGTTTAATAACACATATAAAATAAAATAAAACATTACAAGATAATAATATTATGCTAGACTATATTTTTAATTGTGCAAATAAAGAAAGCATGCTGTATAACATGTTATATTTTTTATGCGTATAAACAGGGTGTTTATTATCTGTCAGGTCTTTTCAGTGAAATCCGTTTCTGCTAAATTGCATTTTATAACATTTAAGGCGATTTTCCATTAAACTAGTTTTTATGAATTGTTCACGAAGCATGATACAATTTTAAAGATTCATATTTTGTTAAATTCTGTTACATTATTAGACATTTTTATTGGGAAATTAGTTTCTAAATTGTAACGTATTAATCATAATATTATTATACTTATTGTTTTAATAATTCAATTACAATAATAACATTGTATAGTAATTCATTTCCTTGGTCTATAATTACAGATTACCAAACAGGTAGAGCGATTTATTTCTATTTATATTACAATATCTAAATGATTTATTTCGCTCGTTAGCAAGAACTATTATTAATCTGTATTCTCCAATTGATTTGTAGTCGCAAGAACTTAATTCATTATTGCTTCGGTACAATAAATCTCTAGGTATACCCCTCCCCCTCTAAGCGAGGGTTAACGATAGAGAGGTCCGATTTTCGTGTCCCTATGCATCGTGCCCGGCCGAAATGTCAACAATCACGAGTCCACCCTCACAAAATCGTGATAAAATGGAGTCACGAATCTATATATCTTATAAAATGTCCAAGACACTAGAAAATTGACGACGATAATCAAAAGAGAAGGAGGATCAAGCTACATTTTTACTTAAGTGCAATCGAAGATCTTGTAAAGGTTCATTTTTTTTACTCTTGTGACACAAGTACTATCATACCGCACACCTTTGCGGTTAGTAAAGAGTCGTTTACGTATGTTTTAATTAAGTGTGTGGTAAATTTAGAAATTATTTAAAAAAAATCAACCGCCATGGCAGTGAAAAATAGTATTTTTATGCCGCATTCAAAATAGTACCCATATTGCATTTGTGCAGTACCTATACTGTCGATTTCCAACAATAATAAAATTGTCCAACTTGTCTCATGCGCAATCGAATATTTACCGTACTAGTTGCATAATATCTATTTACAAATCTTTAAAATAATATCGAGCAGGTATAGCAACTGTAGCTATGAATGGATATTAAATAAGCAGTATCACTAAGATTTCAAAAGAAGTTACCTGTAATATTATAGTATTTTAACGTCTATATTTCTTCTAATATTATCAGCTTACAGTGGCGAGGGGTCTAAACAACTCCATTACTATCGGCTTCCCTTTTTGAATCGGTATTTCAAAATTTCCTTATTGTACTGTGCTGTATGCATTTGTACACATCCCTTATCTAGCGACGGCTTCACTCCAAAGAAAACGCACCCTTCGCTACTGTCAACTTAAGCATCAGAATATACATAATGTTATGTTGGTGTTGTACACCATGTGTACCTACATAATATTGCAGTCAGTATATTGCTAGTCATTATCTACTAACTTCTTCTTCGTTTTAGATTTATAATTCTAGTATTCAATTCATACACGACGCATTAGCTTCGAGAACATAATACTCACTTGACTGAGTTCAACATCAGGTTACCAAAGTCGATATGTAAAGCGGATTCTATTCGAAATTCGCTGACCACTCACTGAGCCGTCATTGTCTTTGTAAATCGAACACAAAAGCGTAACATGACAATCTGTTTTCAACCACCGAAACCGACGCCAACGAACATACACCCTAATGGCGTCCAATAAGAACGAAATAATTCATTCAAAATTAATGTAACGACATTATTAATTTTGTAGAACACTTGTAAGTTGTCATTATTGTCTGTAATGTGGTACAGTCGGCAAAAAAACGAAACAAAAAGATCAAAATGAACCTTTTGTATATAGCTTTAAAGACTATGTTGTAAACATAGTCTTTAAAGCTTATTTAATTGTTGTATTAAAAACTCAAGTACTACTCGTATATAAAAACAGCTGTCAATCAAAATTAATTCATTTGTTTTGTGATGATTTTTCTTTTACAAGCTTCGGGCACATGTGATGTGAAGTATGTTGCTTGTCAATGACTGGATTTTATATACTTTTTTTTATCAAAAGTTTTCGTCATGAATGTTATTTTTTAAACTAAAACGAGTATACCGATTCATACCGAAGCTGACTGGCTGGCTTCCTTACTTACTAACTCTATTGAAATCACTTGGATGGATATGCTTGAAGTAGAGAGCTGAGTACTTAGTAATAATAATAAAATATTATTGAAACACATTAATGTTTTAAGCGACTTCTCAATTCGACCGTAGGTATATATTTTACTTTTTAAAAATCATAAAATAAAATATTGAAATTGTCTTCTGTACTAGCAACTTGGTATTTTCAAGTATCTCATACATTGTTAATGTAGGCCAACTCATCAACAGAGTCCTATCGATGGTTTAACTCACAATAGGGTAAACTCACAAACTCATAAATATAGTCCAGGAGCCTGTATAAATATTAACTTTTAAACTAAACCTTTGACACAGGCAGTAAGTTTTCCGAACACGTATCGAGATAAGCCCGTATAAAGTTTGTTACGAATTCTAATAAGCCAAGGGTTGTACTTAATGGAGGGATAACGGGCTCCCGGCTACTTCGCTACAACCATTTTGTATTGATTTTCATCAGTTACTATTATTTATATATTAACTATTTATATATTATTGGCTATATTATAGAGTGTTGCTTATTTTCTCTGTAATCATATTTTTATAAACTGATAATATTGTTCTTATGAGACTTGTGAACATTGAATATAGAAAAGAAACGCAACAGTTTATAGTTCCTATTAATAAAAATAATTCGAAACAAAATTCATATTAAATCAGTCTAGACTCTAGAGTCTTTCCTTGGGCTGAAAATTTTTTAACGACAATTTTTCTGCAAACCGTACAGCACGTCGTGACGTGCAAGATTATCTCGATAAGCATCGCGAACTGAGTTTAATGTCTTTATTACGTAGGCCAATTGATTCAGTATTGCTCTGAAAATTGCTGGGTCTTGGACGTGATTTCGAAAACTTTTTCAGTGGTCAGCTAAAAAATAATATAAGAAATAACTTTCTAAAACTATTTATTTTTATCATCCCCAACCCCTCCCAATGTTATAACGAAACTATTAACACACGTCAATATAAACAGTTGAATAGTGTACCTAATAATTTTTCAGCTTTCTCTATTTTTCAAATGTTGTAAGTGAGTGAAATTTAGATAAAATTTTAATTTTCATCAGGTATTATTCTGTTGACGTTACATGAAAATCAGTTTGCGATTCGTTACGGCTTGGCTAATTGCTTCGGAACGTTAGTTTCTTTGTTGTTTAATATAAATTAATTATAATGCTACTTCATAGAGTCGACGTTGGACTCCGCTCCAGTTGCGATATAAATTAACGTTGTTAAATAATTATGTAATTAAAAATTAAATTTAAGCCCCAATTTACCTCGATGACCTTCCTTTTTATTTAATTTTGATTTATTGGGCGCCACAGGGGCTTGCAATTTGTATGTTAATTTTGCATAATAAGTACGTGGTTAATTTTTAAATGTTATACGCCAAAGCCGATTCTGGACATTAAAAAAAATACATAGCTCTATAAGCATAGATAAAATATCTAAACACAATATTATCATACAAATACAAAATGTTATTTATAATTTCAACCTATTATTAATTTGAAAAATACAAAAAGTATTTTATCCTATAAGTACTACGCTTCAGTTAAACAGCTTTTAAAATTTTGACCGACATTTCAAAAGTGTGGTTAAACACCTCCAACAAAGAATGTGAGCCGACTGCCGAGTGTTTCACAGAACGATCACAAAGAAGACAACGAGGAATTAGACAATTCATTAGATGTGATTGTACGAGGATGATTCAGCGGCTCATGTGTTATGAAAGAATTCTCAGAGGATCCATTCGGAAAAGCCGATAACTTTGAAAAGGGCAGAATATTAAATAATAATATTACGGAATACGATCAATAAATTAAATATTATTAACGTAAAGTATCTCTCATCCAATATAGGTTTAACAGCTCTAACTTTTAAATAAATGTTCCAGACATTAACGTAATTAGCCACCTGTCCAATATAATTTGGTCTCCCAGAAATGCTTTACAAATATATATTTTTTTTAATTGACAATTTCGTTAAACATGCTCAAAGAGATAAAACTTTTGCATTAAATCGGGAACAATTCGTGTCCCAGTTCCGCAGTTATCACTTCATAGTGGATTACAGAAGGCAATAAAACATGCTATTAATCCAAAATGGCGGATATTGCGTTGTCTCGTAATTTCTACAATATTGTCCTGTTATTTGATTGCGATAATAAAATCTTTTCTCCATTACACTCCCTTCCTTTTCTACTTACTTATTATGTTGTAATAACAGTTGATCTAATAATATTTTCATATTTACAAACTAAGCAGAAGCATTTTTCAATGCATTATACAAAATTCAAACAAAAATGAGATATTTTGTCATAATGTCAATTAGTGTCTTATAAGATTCCTAAGCCTCTTTCATATTTCGCCTAGATCAAACTCTTAGGCTAAGAACTCATGGCTCGTTTTTCTCCCGCGCCCTCGGCGGTTGCGGGCCCGCAGCCTTTGAAGGATACAGACATCCATATAAAAATGAAATCAAAACTCACGACGTGTTTTTCGCCCGCGGTTTTTTTTTTGCGGGAGTAGAATCGTGCGAGCCGCGCGTCACCCGTAGCCTCGGCGGTTTATGCTCGCAAGCTCTGCGATAGTTTGGCGGCAATTTGTATAGAAATCTAATACAACCGCCCGTCTTGCGGTTTTTGCCCGCCAAGCCTTTGGGTGAAAACCGCGATCGGGGCGGCTGCGGCCCCGCGCAAATCTGTGTTCTCGTGAGTTTTGAAAAACCGCAGAATCCCGACCGGCGGGCGCGGGAAAGTAATCACATTGTGAGTTGTTAGCGTTAGTAGGATTGCGTGAATTACTATCAAAAATATAACATTCGCGTTCCTCGTTAATGTAATTAATTATTCTGTTTTTGCCGTAAAGAGGAAACCGTTACAAAAACCGTTGATTAAAATCTTAACTTGGAAGTCCATTTCTGACATCTCACGCAGTAACTCAAGCTGTTTCTGTTCCCGAATACTAAGCAGTTAATCTTTTATATCAGGTTTTTGTGAAACAAAGAGATGAGGGCAAGTATGAGATAAAGGACCATTATACCTTGACCTCTCAGTTTGTATACCGCTCGGGACGTATATTGCTGTTCGGTTTACGGTTTCAGATATCAAGGTTCATTACATTTGGTGCTTCTCGGTGGTCGTGCGCGTATTAAGTGGTGGAATTATAAAGGGATACGCTCTTTGAATACTAAGCGACTGTTTTCTGTCGACGCTACGTTTGTGTATTTGTTATGGTCGCAGCGGTACTCTTAAAAGTGGTCGTAGTTTTTCTCTAGATTCAAATGATAATAAGGTGTAAATGATGCTTTTAGAAAGACACGACGTGTGAGGAATGCAATTCTCGTTCGTCCACTCATAGGAATAAATATTTTGATCTTCCTTTTTACCCTGTATAATTTTGGAGAATTCATAAAGAATAGTCATGAAATGATTTAATATTATGTAATAAATAACTAAGGCTTATTCTCAATGTCGATTTTATAATTATTATTCAATTTCAAGTACTCAAAGAAACTTACAGTAGGTAATAATATAAGTATTATAGAATTAACTTATTTGTATTTCATCTTTAGTTAAGTATTAATAGTTTGTTTTTCACTTCTAATCAGACATACAATATGTATTAACATGTATTTCTCAGAAACATACATGGAGCAGTGAACCTATTAATTAAGTATACAGTAACCTAACCTATTAATTAAGTAGTCAGATAATACATACGAGTTTCGGCGTCAAATATCAAAGACCAAGATATAGCGTCCAATCACCACATCTCCGCATATTATTATGCTATTTTAATATTTTTTTACATTTTAATTATTATATTAATGATATTAAGTAATTTAGATTTTAATTAAAATTATCGAAATTCTTTGCAAACACGAATTTCCAGGTAATTGATAACCATCTTGTCTTGACCTCCAAAGTTCAATGTACGATCTTGTTTGTAGGAAACATCAAAGGTAATTCATAAAACTCTAAGCTCACAAAATAATGATCACAAATAACTAATCAGAAATAAAATCTGAGATGAAATTGATACTATGTAGAAAAGTATTTTATTTATTATAGTTTGTGGCTTATGTTCGTCTTCGTTATGATAAGTGTCTTATTAAAAGTTTCTGGTGATTGGTCAGATTTAATGTAGCTTAATTACGAAACGTTTTTTTTTATTATTTAAAGAACTAATTTTGATTCAACAGTATGGTGTTCGATCTTTTAACATCATTGTTTTGAATATTGCTGAACATCTTTAAAACGAAGATAATAATATAAACATAATACTTATAAGAAAACATCTGGATTAAAACATAATAATCCAAGAACAAAGGTAAGTAATATGAGAAAACAAAACTCTCGATAAGAAATGCTTTCACGCCGAACGAAATCCAAGGTTACTCGAGCATCCAATACGTAATGTGTGGATTCGATAAAATCGAGACTATATCGAACCTCGGCTTCGAATTGTTTGTTTCCGGGATTTCTTTAAAAGAAGATAACATCACTTTCATCTATAACTTAGCACTTTCCTAAATTGTTCGTTAGCTTTATTGAAGTGTTATTTTAAAGATTTCGTTATTTTTAGAAGCATAATTGCTGAGTATTAGTGTGTTATTTTAGTCATTTATACATTTTATATTATGCTTTATGGAAAATATAATAGCTACCCTCAATCATATGAATAGATTTGAGTCGATTTTGACTCTGTAGATATACATTTTTTTACGAACAAGACTTTTTTGCGAACTAGACCACGCGTAAGTGCGAAACCTTGTTCAATATAATGATATAAGCAATATTGTGCATCAACATGTTAGATCTGAAATCTTGGCGAAGTTCTGCGACTGACTTGCGCTATTTAAATAGGGGAGCCAAATGAGGGTGTGAAACAAAAGTAGTTCGCCTGCAAGTCACTGATTAACTCTGCCTCTAGGTGCACTATGATATACATACAGTTATTAACGCGGCTGAGGACACAACAGCTGTTAGGAACTTCCACGGCTTAGAGGCGTTTTTAATTAACAGTGAGCAAGTCAAAAAGAAATGGACGACAGTATTCAGGAAATAGGTACGCCTTTTGCAGACAAAAATGCTACATATCCCGAGTACAATGAAGCGTTAATTTTGAAAATGCAATTTAAAAATACTACTTTTGCGTTACATTACTGAGCTGCAAACGGGAGAGTAAAAATTATATTTTCTTGCAATTCAAACTATTCAAGTCACAATACTTACAAGGAATTTTGATAATGGTGGTGATAGTAATACGATTGTGATGTTCGTGCAAATACTGAGCCCAACCGGACATTAGGAGAATAAAATCTATGACAACCGACGAAAATGGGATCTTAGTGGCCCAAAGGAAGCAATGTGGAAAATGGAATTAACTGTTATGGGCGGTACGCGGGCAATTTCATCACGTACCGAGTAATCTAATTTAGAGACTACAACAAAACTGGAAACCTGCCCATTACTAATCTAGGGGGAGGATTTACTCTGGTGATTCGTTTAGAGTTAAATAAAATACGTTTTGCGATACCAATTTGGCCAATGGCCATAGCATTTGCGAAATCGCTTAAATCTCTATAATATTCTAGACAACTTGTATATTTTAAAACGCTATTTAAAATGATTTTGTAAGTTCACATAATATATTTTTTATTTTATGGATTAATAAATATTATTCTGATTACAAGAAAAAATGATAATTAAATCAAAGATTTAGTAAAACAATGAATGTAAAAATTTAGATTATAACAAAGAAGAATCAGCATATATCTATACTAATATTATAAAGCGGAAGAGTTTGTTTGATTTATTGTTTGTTTATCGCGCTAATCTCAGAAACTACAGTTCCGATTTAAAAAAATTATTTTACAGTTGGATAGTCCATTTATCGAGGAAGGCTTTAGACTATAAAACATCACGATAGAACAAACATCACGCTAAGACCAATACGAACGAAGCATTATAAAAAAAATATTTCAAAATCGTGAGAATCGGGGTAAAATATTGCGTTTGCAAATGAAATTATTCCGCGCGGACGAAGTCGCGGGCAAAGGCCATGTAAGACATTTACCAATTAAAAGATACAGACGACAAAATAGTAAATTCAAACGCTAAAACACATTGTCTTATTAGACTTCAAATCAGACCAATGTACGTCTGCGTAACCTCTCGATACCCCGGCCCGGCTGTAATTAACAGAGGTGAAGGTGCATCAAGACCATTAAATGCATGCACAGGAATAGAATCCAATGATTTCAGTACTGTGACTTCCGTTATATTACCAAGCATTTATTAATGACTAGCTTTACCCCGCGACTTTGTCCGTAGTAAAGTAATAGTAAATCATTTAGACACGTAAAATGTTACCCACCGCCGTGCATTCCGCGCACACATTTTTTAATGACTGCTCCGCTCCTATTAGGCGCACCGCGCAGCGTAATGTTACATAGCCTAAAGCCTTCCTCTATAAATGGACTATCCAACAAAAAAAAAGAATTTTTCAAATCGGACCAGTAGTTCCTGATATTAGCGCATTTAAACAAACAAACAAACTCTTCCGCTTTATAATATTAGTATAGAGAAGTGAATATTATTTTAAAGTATTAAATATACGAGTAGGTAAGTGCTCCTTTGTATCATTGCATAAGTACAGGTACCAGTAAATATGTGTAGTGGTTCGTATCATCATACTGACCTTTTTAATTAAATTTCAAAATATGGATACCGTAAAAATTTTACCGCACGCGTTATCAAATTTCAAATGGCAGGGGCTGAAATAATATTATTGTTATCCCGCATTTGTAAAAAGCAATAGTATATTGCACTCGTGCGGTATTATCGATTGCCCGCTCGCGCAAATGAACGCACTCGCTTCGGTCGTGCGTCCAACTTCTCCCGTAATCGACAATTTACCGCACTAGTTGCATAATATATTATTCTTTTTCTACCAAGTCTATAACAGCAACCCGTCTGTTTGAAATAAATTAATACTTTATTTTTACTTCAATCGAATAATTCTTAAGCGCTAATTGACCTTTTTATATTCCCATTAACGATATTCCACTGTCGGACGTAGCTGCTAATAAGAACGTGTTAATAGGAACATCCTCTGTGTTCTTATATATTTCTGTTTACAAATCCCTTAGAAATTCAATACTAATTAAAACCCTTTGTTCTGTTATACAATCAATTGGTACGGGCGTTTGTATTTTGATCATTGTTTTGTCCATTCGGAATTTAAATGAAATTACATTTTTCATGTTTCAAATAATTTTTACACTCTTTAAATAATGTATACTAACCGCCTTATGAATAAAAATATTTAGACAACGTTTTAGTTAAAATATTATGTTTTGTCTCTGTCTGTCAAGTGACTTTTGCAGTATGTCAGAAAATTACGGCAACGTTTGATAGCTAATCTGTTGTCTTATATAAAGAGTTTTTGTTTGCTTGGTTGAAGACGCTAATCTCAAGAACTACTGGACCGATTGGAATAATTCTTTCAGCGTTGGTATATGCTATAAAACATCACGCTAAGACCAATACGAGCCCAGCCCTGCAGCGGGAATCGGGCTAAAATTTTGCGGTATATAAAAGTTACGAATTTACGCGGACGAATTGTTATAATACTTTAAATGTTGCGTAGCATAAAAATAAACATTTTTGGTCTCAAGGTGATAAATTACAAACTTTAATATAATTAAAAATAAATTCATACATGTTCAGTCAATTTACTCTGTTTTAAATACTGTTATAAGTTACGTTCTAGTTAGAGGCGATCTAGATTGTAATGTCTATCATGGAGTGAAATTAATTAGTTCTAAACTATCCTCACCGCGGCGGTCCAATTTCTTAGTCACTCACTAATGATCTCAGCACATCAGAATCCATCGTAATTAAAAGGTATTGCTTAGACTTGAAGCTTTCATCAGGCTTCTGGCAACTGAGTCTTAGAACACGTATGGCTGGTCAGCGACTTTAAAAATATTACCAATTTAACCGAATAGACGAATAGCCAAAGACACTACCCGACATCAAGAAATTGACACTGGTAAGCCACAAATTTGGATGACCTTGGATTTTTACTGGACACTAGAATCAAAGATTAAAGAAGAGAAGAATATACAACTGTTAAGTGGTCGATTGCGCACGATAGAAGTTGGACATCTCTCGAGAGGGCAAATGTGGGACAAAATATTTGTGATTGGAAATTTGAAAATTCGCGAACGGTATTCGAAATTTGAAAACGCGTGCGGTGTTCGAAATTTAAAAACACGTGCGATTAAATTTTTACCGCACTCAAGATTTTCAAATTTCGATTTCTTACGTACCTACACGTATTTAAAACATGCGTAAACGGCTCTTTACTAATCGCAACTGCGTGCGGTATGATAGTACTTATCCCTTTAACAATAAAATTTAATACCGATCATATCGTATCAATTATTTGTTGAACACAGATTTAGATTCGTCGTATTTTTATCATTTTATCCATTTTTATTGAATCGTATAACATGCTTGCCAACTTCGTAGAGTTAATATAATAATATATCGTTTAACTATTTATCATCGGTGTTGTAATGGCCAGCTGATGCGTCTATAAATTACAATCCCACCGTATTACTCAACTATCGGTAAGCTATAAAGCCTCGGCTACAGTTGGCTTGGAATTATCCCATCAAATTCATATCACTGTGCATTATACACATTGTAGCTGTACAGCCAGATGAACTTAATATTAATACTGCGATAATAGTATATTATTACCGCAACTAGCGCGGTAAGTTGTCGATTACGCACGAGTGCGTTCATTTTCTCGAGTGGGCAATTGACAATACCGCACGAGTGCAATA
>DWAK01000259.1:0-12202 GCA_018230145.1 Lepidochrysops patricia
CATCACCTCGCTCGGTCGGAGATATCTCCCTTTGGGGCTTTCAACCTTGCCCCACATTTACATTATAAATAGAACTTTTCTAGCAATAGGTAAATAATCTCTAGACTGCAGACTTCTAGGTTTAGTAGGATTGATATTGACAACTTGTTGACGATAAGAAACACTTTTTGGATCACGATTCGTGATCACGACTTACATAATATAATCTTTATCACATAGTTCTAGCCCAAAGTCAGCGCAACTTGCACAGCGCAGAAGTGTTTCACGAAGGCGCAGCCATGGACGTCAAAATATTGCCGGCATTACAAGACAACTACATGTATCTGATAGTTGATAAAGCTACTAAAGAAGCGGCAATAGTCGATCCCGTTAATCCAGAAACTGTTCTGAAAGCTGTAAATGAACAAGGAGTAAATCTAACAACAGTACTGACAACACATCATCATTGGTAAATATGTCAAAGTTGTAATTTCTCCATAACACAACACTTATTATACCTTTGTCTTTTTTCATTAGTAAGAAGAATAAAAAACAGATTTGCTTAGCCTATGAAATATCTGCAACTATTCTGAAATAGACTTAAACATTGACTATAATAATTAATGGGTTTCATCATAACACTTACCTATAAAGCTAAGCGACCTTAACGCTTTAGCCCCCAAGCGGTAACCGGTTACCGCATAACACATGTCTGGGATTCCAAGGATCGAGGTTTTAAAGTCTTATTATGGTACTCTCCATATTGTATAATTTTAGATAATATAAACATCACAGTACCTACAAATCACACTGCCATATTTAATTTATATTATGTCACATTTTTGTTTTTAGGGATCATGCAGGTGGTAATGAAGACTTGGTGAAAAAACACCCAGGTCTTCAGGTGTATGGAGGTGACGATAGAATTGGTGCCTTAACTAAGAAAGTAACACACAAAACGAAGTTTAGTGTAGGAAGTTTGAATGTTGAGTGTCTATTCACACCCTGTCATACGTCTGGTCATATTTGTTATTATGTCACTGCACCTGTGGAGGGAGTCGATCCAGCAGTATTTACCGGTATATTTTGTTAAATGTTAATTTTTTAGTGCAATAAGTAAAACATGAGACATGTTGTATGTTTGTCAGTATGGTATCATTGTATTATAAGGTAAAACCATACATCCTTGGAATCCCAGACACATGGATATTTAATTGTTATGCGGTAGCCGGCTGCTGCTTGGGGGCTGAAAGGTTATTGTGTTAGACATCTTTTGTGATTTTTATGTAAGTCATAAAAAGACATAAGCTAATAAGATCCTTTAAATGTTTGTAGGTACTATTAATTACTATCTTGCCGCTTGACCAAGTTTTATGAAAGTTATTTGTCCTGGAAGGCAAAAGTTAAAAAGTAGCAGGTATATTGCCTATGATGGTATAAATTTATTGATCATATATTCACATTAATGTTTAATTATGTCATGCTTTTACAGGTGACACTTTATTCCTTGGTGGATGCGGGAGATTCTTTGAAGGAACTGCTGATCAAATGCACAAAGCACTAATCGAGGTGTTGGGAAGTTTACCTGAAAAAACCAAAGTCTTCTGCGGCCATGAATATTCCCTACAAAACCTTAAGTTTTCATTAAAAGTTGAGCCAGATAATGCAGACACAAAAAATAAATTTGAATGGTGTACAAAGCAAAGGGAAGAAAGTAAACCTACTGTGAGTGTTTTTAATTTGTGGACATTTGGTACAGTACAGTACAGTAAAAATTTATTAGGATTTTTTAAAATATTTAACAGCAAAATTCAAATTAGTATTAGGTATAATTCAAATATTCAAAATGTCCAAATTGGAACAGGTTTTTAGTTTTAAGAAATTGTAGTTTTGCAAAATTGGACATCTAATATTGTTTTGAATCAAATGTTTATAATAAATTAAAATAGTTACAAATTTTGATAATGTAAAGGTATTAGTAATATTGTTTAAAAATCATGTAAACATTTATATATTTATAGGTGCCATCCACAATACTAGAAGAAAAGCAGTACAATCCATTCATGAGAGTAAATGTACCTTCTGTTATGGAACATGCTAAGAAAAATGATGCTATAGAAACAATGAAAGTTATACGCCAAGAAAAGGACAACTTCAAATAATAATATAAAAATGAGTTGGAGTTTATATATATATTCTATATTTTTCTGGGAAGTATAATAAACGGTAATTATGACACTGTATTCATTCTTACACAAATCTGTGTGAACACCTTTAATTTTAACGATAAGTGAAATTATTGTTAATGCAGTCATTAGGTTAGGTTTAGTAAATAAATTATCCAGAAATATTATAAATCACTATATTAGTTATAAATAACTTAAAGCTTAAAATGACGAAAGGAATGGGTCACAGTAGTCAGGTTTCATTGCTCTTTTTTGATGTATGCGGACATTTCTTCTGCATATTTTTCCTTTGATCTCTCAAACATAGCTACATATACCTGTAAAAGAAAAAATTACATTACTAAAAAGGTTTGTGAGAAAAACTTTTATCACCCACATGGGATAAGTACTTCTAACTTCTTAATCTTAATGCATTCTTAATCTATTGCGGTTGGTAAAGAGCTGTTGACGCATCTTTTAAATTTGAGTGCTGTTAATTTTTTTTAACACTCATGCGGCGTAAGTACTACTTCCAGCATGCTTTTGCGTTTGGTATAGAACGTAACTACACCCTTAAGTTTAACCGCACTTGTTTTCAAATTTCGAACACTGCTCCCACTTTTCTAATTTTGCAACTGCAATGGTGGGCACTGAAATATTTACCTTTATTCTCACATTTGAGTTTAAAAATAGTGTATTGCACTCGTGCGGTATTGTCGATTGTCCACTTGAGAAAATGTATGTCTAACTTCTCTTGTGCCTAATCGACAACTTATTGCACTACCACACACCTTTTTCAAATTTTTCTCACAAATTTTTTAAATTTTAACCATAACGGCAGGTATTGAGATATAACCTTTATTCCAGAATTTGTGATAAAATATAGTATAAAGCACTGTTGTTTGTCTATTGGAGCAAATTAATGCTTCTCTCATGTGCAATAGACAACTTACCACTAGTTGTATGATATACACATTTAAAACAAACATACAAAACTGACTTTTGATTATTTAGAATATTAATTACCCTTTTTTCTTCATTATTTAGTGACCTCCACCTGGATGCTAACTGTCTCGTTATTTCTTGTTTTGATGGTTCCGAACCCATTTCTGTTGTGGTTTCTGCCACTACAACTGGCCTTTGTTCTTGACAGAATTGGAAAAATGCATTGCAGGGTTTCTTTGGAGCATTTGGATCTCTTTCTGCCTAAAAATTATAAAATAATATTATTCAAAACACAACATAATAATTATTTCAATTAAGGTCATGATAAATTATGTGTATAAAAGTATGCATTTCACAACCTTATAACTATTCAATTGCCTAATGTCATACGCTAGAATAGGATATCCAGTGCTATATTTAAATCTTCAAAATAAATTAAAAGTATATACTTTTTCAGCTTTTGTTTTTCTTTTGGTAGCTGTTTTTTTCGTGCTATTAGATTGTGATTTATCTGAAGGCTGTTTGGCTCCAGTGGTATTTTTTGTGTTGGGTCTCGGTGCTTTTTCTACAACTTCAGTTTTGGTATCCACTTCCAGAGAGGCGGTTCTAAATGCATCACCATGTTTGTCTAGGCGCTCGACTAGTAAGTCGATATCTTTTTTGTACCTCCTTGAGATTTTCTTTACTTCGTGTATCCTAAAACAATAAGACTTTCGTAGACTCCGTCTGCGCACACAAATACAAAAATATCGCTAGAAATAGCGGACCTATTAACAATTCGTTCATTATCCTGCTGTAACACTTCACATCGCTCCAAAAGCATTTGATATTTACGCCTATAGATTTCCTCCTCCGACGGCAAACTAACCATATCATCCGAGTCGTCAGAAATATTCGACTGGACTTGTTGTACTGTCATTTTAAATTATTTCTGAGCTTCAGACTCCAAAAAATTTCTTGCCACCACTTGTCAGTTGTCAAATTTGCAGCCATGATAACTGTCAACCAACGGAAATGTTTGAGTTCTGTTTGTTGGTAGCACTGCTCGGATTGTAGAAAACCAGAGACAAGGGGTAGGGAAAAAGAAAGCAAACAAAATGATAATATAATGCATAGGTACAAATAATGGAATTGTGAATATTTAACCAAAATGACAATAAAAAATAACAACATAAAAAAGTCACAACTCTCCATATAGGTGAGAAATAAATTGACCCGCATATTTAGCTTAATAATATTATGCAATTTATTATATTCAAAAGATGGCGCTTTACCGTAGGAGAGCCTGGTTGTAGAGAACAAACACCGCAGCCCTCTTATCACCTCATTTGCCATTGAAAGTTGTAACCTATGTTTGCCCTCACCCTCTTAGCCCGGGAGTTTCATTAATTCATGAAAGGTGTCTTCTAGGTACGTTTCCCGCGGGGAGATTGCGCAGTGCGCCTCATTTTATCAGATGCGGTAAAGATACCGCAGTACTCAGTCGCTGTGTGTCGCATATTTTTTTGTTTTGTTACATAAAATGTTAAAATTCAAATGCGAGTCAACTGTTAAATAGGATTACAAAATAAAACTACACATAGTTTCTATATACATATCGGTAAAATGTTTCTAATTTACATAATTTATACAACGTACGTGGGTTGTGCGGAATTTTGAATAACAAATGGAAATAAAAATATTTACAAATGAATCTAAAACTTAGCAATGAAATGGAAGCTAGGGCTAACGAAACGCAGTTTATTTACATATTTCATATTATTGTTTTTATTGTATTTATTATATGTTATGAATATTTATTTAGTTGACGAAAAGAAGGTAAGATATAAAAATGGTAATAAGTATTTCAACTTTTCATTAATTGAATATGTACTCATTTCATCTTAAATTGAATTAATTTATCTAATTAAATTAATTAACATCTCTTTTAAGCCCGGAGTACAATATTTCAATTTAGGGCATCATATTTCTAAATACAAAAGCTTAACAATACGTATTGGCGCGCTTTTCGGTTACACTTTCAAGGAAGATAATTTCGCAAAATTTTATAATAGAAGCTTGGCTACGAAGAGACTGCCTGATGCCTTGATAATAGGAGTTAAGAAATGTGGTACACGTGCGCTTCTGGAGTTTTTAAGGTGAGGTAAAAATATTTTATTAACATTTTTAGGACCGGCATAATTTTGACATAATTTTAAATTATGTTTTCAGATTACATCCAGACGTGCGTGCTGCTGGATCTGAAGTGCATTTTTTTGATAAGTACTACCATAAAGGATTCCAATGGTATAGGTAAGCAGTTCTCTTAGCTTTTGCGACATCTGTGAGTCCTAGCCTCAAGAAGCCTAGACCGCGTAGGCTGTCTCCAGATAGCTTTATATCTCCAGATAGATTACCTAAAATTATACAACTTTGAAAATTTTAATTTTAAGGGCGAGTTCCATTATTCATACGGTGTATTAACCAATGTGATTTATCGTCTCCAACAAAACAAAAATGAGGAATGAAGAGTAACATAATATTCTGTATACTAAGTATACGTTCTTTTTAAATACGCTTTAAATTTTTTCCGTTACAGAGAAAGAATGCCTTTAACCGTGGAAGGTCAGATTACTATGGAGAAGACGCCATCATATTGGGTAACACGATCAGCGCCTAGACGAGTATATACAATGAATTCTGCGGTCAAACTGATTGTAGTGGTTCGCGACCCTGTCACAAGAGCTATCAGTGATTACACACAATCTGCTAGGTATGTATGAGCTAACAAGGAGATTGCCTTGTAGTGCTTTTTGATGCTAAGAAACTAAGATCACAAGATCGATCTATTTATACCCTTTTAATTTGCAACCGTTTTAAACCCATTAGGCACCACAATGAATATCTGTTGCGGTACCAGTCCTTATCAATTATTCTTTTGAAAGCAAACAAACAACATTAGAGTAGGAATACTTCCTTATTCCTCTTAAATTTGTAGTTATTGTTTGAAAACAAGAATAAGATTGAATTCTAATTTCGAAATAGATTATGAACAGAATATAGTAGAAACTATAACACTAGATGATAAGGAACCGCAAAGAAAACGACATAAAAGTTATGATGATGAAAACTTTGAACAGAGTTTGAATTTACTTAAAGCTCTAGCTCAGGAATTTAAGGACATTGAAAGGAAACGTCCAAAGCGCCAAAGCGCAAGCTGTACCTTCCACGCCGTCTCGATTTGATGCGTGCGAGAGTGAATAGCATGCGCAAGCATAATATGAAAAACATAAAAATAATTACAAGAATTTAACTTCAGATCACCTATTTATAAACAAAACTTAAATGCCTCTTTTAACTTTCCAGTTAACGTCTACGCTTATTTCCACTTTCTTATTTCTTCTTTCCACTTTCCAGTAAGCGTCCAAGTCTTCCACGCTTCGAAGATCTGGCGCTCGTAAACGCGACAGTAGGCTGGGGTGGTCCATGGTCAGTCATAGACTCGTCGTGGCCGCCTCTGAGGTTGGGGATCTATGCCCGGCCGTTACGTCGCTGGATCCGTAGGTTTCCGAGATCGAAGATTCTGTTCATCAGCGGAGAAAGACTCGTTTCGGATCCCGCTTCTGAAATGGCTAGGGTGCAGGTACGACGAGCATTTATTCTTACAAAAAGCGAAGTGCTTTTCAAATCCAATGCCTAAAATTCATAATATCTCAAAACATAATAAAAGTCGTTTAGGCTGTCGATTCCTCTTTTCATGGCTCATGCACACAATCGTTATCCATCACTCCGGTTTTATATGACATCGTTGTCTCTTACCTTACCTTACCTTTGAAATAATTAATATCTAATGTTAATTAAATAAGTCTTCATTTATTTTTTTCAGAAATTCCTTGGACTCAAGATTGAGATAACTGAGAAGAATTTTTATTTTAATTCAACTAAAGGATTTCCATGTTTGTACAAGTCGGAAAGTAGCACACCGCATTGTCTCGGGAAAAATAAGGGAAGGAGTCATCCATTCATAGATCCAGTTGTGATAGAAAGGCTGAGGGAATTTTATAAACCGTACAACGAACGATTTTACGAACTTTCCGGAATTAATTTTGGATGGCCATAGACTATAGAATTTTACATATCCGTCAATTTAAATTTTAAAAGAATATTAAGCATAATGAGCAATGTAGACCTAGCAATTTTGTAGCTACTTGTACACCATTTTATACTTGAGGTCAATTAAAACTATGTTACACATACATAGAGATATTATAGATTATTACATAACATAATTTATAATATTTAGTAACACTACGCTTTATTAATTTTGTCTAGATTGTACTTGCCTAGCTAAAAATAGAATATTTATTTCCTCTTTAGTCGTTAGGCACGAAATATACATTCCTATAGCAATAATTAGCTTTATAATAATAAATTAACGTTCGAGAAGTATTGCCAGAATACTTGTTAAAAGTGCAATATTTTTTCCTTCCCATGATTGGTAATATTAATTAATATGCTCTATCAATGTGCTTGTCTAAAATAATGTCACCACAAGCAATGGGCTTGTGGTGACATTATTTTAGATTCATAATATATTCATGTTTCTTCATGATCCTATGTTCAATGGCGTGAATATTGTCTGTGCCAAATAGTTCTGGAAACTAATTAAAATACAGATTTGATTTTTTTCCTAAAAATATAAAAAATACAGATAATGTTAAATGAATTTGTGTTCTTATTCCATTATTTTTGTCTACTTACCTAAAATGGTGTCGTGTTTCGGCTTTTATGTTTCGGCACAAAACTGTAATTTTTTAATTTTAAGGATATTATTTATTGTTACTAAAAACTTATTTTGTCATGCTTTGTGATAATTATAGGTATAAGAAAACTTTTATTAAAAACAAACATACCTTTACAAAAATGTTTTTTTCTCTTATCCCTATAAACCACTAAATCCAGAATCTAAAATTATTATAACCACGTTTTGTAATAGAATTGTACATATATACTTACATTACTTTTTTATTAAAAACTTAAGTGTAAATTTGTTAAATTTCTTACCAATTCTAAAAATACCTCTAGCGAAAATAGACATAATTAAACATTAAAAAAAATACTTATTTATACAAGATTAAATAAAAAAAACTGTTTACATGTAATCTGATAAATTTTATTTTACATTTTATTATTACTCGGTATATACATTGGCAAAACTGTTGAGTTCATACGAAGATAGGATATTGAGCCGACACCGACGACTGCGAACACAATAGTAATGTTATCATCGTATTTGGCGTTTAGAGCAGCTATTTCTTCCCCATTTGGCACTCCGGCTTGTTCACTGTAAAATAATATAATAGAAATATTATGTTAGATAGTTGAAAAAATATAAGTACACTATGTTCAAAAATTATTGAGATATGATTTCTAAGAAGTCTGGATAGATGGCGCTGTCTGTTACCGAAAATTTGACACCTAATTTTTTACATAAATTTATAAGTATTAAAACTAAAATACTTACTCCAAACATATCAACCGAAAATGCGGTGGCGGCGGTTTGGACTTTTTGAAGTTCTGTACATTTCTATTGTAAACATCAAAATCAACAGTTACACTAGACTCTATATTTACATCATTTGCATTCCTAATAATTTTTAACTTATCGATAATGTTAGTTATATTAGCACCATCTTCTTTTAGGGACTCATCTTGACTCCCCTTCATACTTTGAAATTCTGACACTGCTCTTCCAATACTTTTAAAGAATGATATCTTCAAATCTAACCAGCTGTTGAACTTATTTTGTTTGAGCGTCAGAAAATCATACAAAAACTCATCATGTTTGTTATCTATTAAACAGTAATTTGCATTATCCTTTTCTATAATTTCAGCACGACCAAAATCATTATTATTCGGAAGCCAATTATTCGGAAACAAATCCAAAATATGCTGAGAATATTCTTTGTCTCTCTCTACCATATTATTAGATGTATGTGCTCTTTCTACTATTTCATTTTGAGTCTCCGATAATCGTTTTAATATGTTGAATGGATTTTTCAATTTTTTACCGCTCTTTGGCTTTGGTTCGTCAATGTGACTATCAGAGTCAGACGAGGCAACCGTTATGTGTCTACTGTCAATAATTTCAAATTCATTACTAGCATAATACTCAACATTGTAAGTATTGTTAAATGATTTTAATGCTTTCGTAAATGCTCTCCTGTGTTTAGGTGTTGATTCACGTTTCCTTTCAATGTCCTTAAATTCCTGAGCTAGAGCTTTAAGTAAATTCAAACTCTGTTCAAAGTTTTCATCAACATCATAACTTTTATGTCGTTTTCTTTGCGGTTCCTCATCATCTAGTGTTATAGTTTCCACTATATTCTGTTCATCATCTATTTCGAAATTAGAATTTAATCTTATTCTTGTTTTATACCTTACATTGTATGTATTTATCAATCTATGCAATGCACATATATTTTGTGGGTTGGTGTTGCCAGATGCAAGAAAACGTTTTAGTCTTGCTGCCAATTTTTTAATTTCTTCTAAATGATCATTTTGTGCATTCTCCCTCCTTCTCCTGGGTCTACTGATATTAGTGTTAAACTGGCGCATATTAAAGTTATTTATGAATGTATTTCCAAAATACGCCTGTGTCTGGTTAAATAGGAATCTGAAGTTTGTGGTCAGACGTGGCATGTACTGAGGACCAAATTGTCTCTGTATGAATGGTCTTTGAAATAAAAAATTGAAATTGAATGGTGGCGGGGGCGACGGGCGCCAAAAATTGAAGAGCCTGTATGGAATGTTTGGTCCAGGAAATGCCATCCCAAGTGCAATTGTCGGAAGCATTTGACTAGTGGACAAATGTCTTATTCGTCTGATATGAGAGCCATTGACTTCATCGTTTTGGCTATAAATATTAGAATCAGAGGAAGCAGGGCTGACAACCTTTTTCTGTATATTTTCTATGTTAATATTAAAGTTTGTTTTTTCAATATTTATGGTGTTTGGAATATATTTCTTTTTGGGTATATTTATGGTGACTGTTTCTGCATTCAGCATAGTAGGGAAATCATCAAAACTCTTCTGAATGACTGCATTGTTGCAAGGTTTAATTCTTTTGTTCTTTAACTTTTCAACATATCTTTCATATATATCTGATCCTTTGTGCTTTTTTATTTCTGTGCTAGATATATCTATCATTTTGATATCATTTACAGGGTGTGAATCAGCAACTGTAATTATTTAAAAAAATAATTATTATAGTACCATAACTTTTTATATGCAAAAAGCATCATTTTCAATGTACACTCCAATTTATTAAACATAAAAAAAATGCTAGAACACTCACCACTATTATTGGGATATTCATTGCATGTTGCTCTGGGCTCTAAATCAGCAATTTCATTACATTTTTCTTCTCTTACATCTAGTGTTTCTATATTATTATTTTTACAATTTGTAGGTAACTTTATTTTTTTTTCATAATCTGTGAGTTTGTCCTTCTCATGTCTGAACAAACGATAGCCGAGTCTACTGAGTGAGGAATAAACTTTGTAATGTTTCAATGTGACATTGCCTCGTAACAACAAAGTGTAGGCTTGTTGCATGGACACTTTTATATCATTATGCATCAGTTGCAGGCTGTTCTGTAATAAATATACATAAATGATATAGTAAACATCTACTTTAAAAAAAAACCGCATCAAGGCTACCGTTACTTTGTCAGTAATTATCAACTGATTTAGACGAAATTTCACATAGTTATAATTTGAGACCTAGGAAAGGACATAACTATCCTTATTATCTTTTACAATATGATTGTTTTTATTGCAGCAAAATATAATATGGTTCTTGCAAGGTAATAAAAAAACTGTGTAAAACTAGGTTGTTTGGCAACCCAATTTTAATATTATTAAGAATTCAACTCTGTAGTATTTATAAGTCTTGATGATTCTTATATTAACAAAAAAAACTTAGTGATTTCACTTACCACTTCCATTAAATACAGGGCTTCTTCTGGGTAAAGGTAGAGATGGTTGCCCACATTGTGGCCAAGAAATTGCCAATGGCCGCCAACTTTTTGAGTCACTTCTGCTAGCATTTTCTCCTCTTTCCACACTGCTATACTCAAAGCACCACTGAAATTGATAATTTTTAATGAAAAAGTATCTCATGTTAAGTAATGGTGTTCTCATAATATGATACAGATAATTACACAAGTTGGATACATAGTCACCTTTCCTGTAGTCTGCTTTTTATCTGTACCAAATCAAACAAATATTTCTCTTTATATCATGGTAAAATATTATAGTTATGTACCTACTTTTGCTCAAGGTATTATTATTACCTTTTTTCAATCCGTTCTACTGCAATCAGATGTTTTCTAGCTTCCAAGGCAGACTGTATTTGTTTTTGTTCCAACCAGCTACCATTAGGTTCGACATCTTTAAGCCCAACTTCAGGTAAAGTAGCTTCAACTTTTGTAAATCCTTTTGCCACCAGTTCATGACCGCTATAGAATGTAAGTTTAAAATAAAAACATGAGGAACATATTTCATTCTACACTTTTAAATGTTGTACAAAATCACTTACGATGGTATGTTCGTTTTAGAAGTCATATTTCCATAGCACACGTAAATTTTATTTTTGTATAGGTATACTAATTAGTTAAATATTTATTGAAATAAAAGCTTTGGATTTCCATCGTGCTCTACAAAGTTGAAAATACCTTGTTTACAAAATGTCAAAGTCATTGTCAAAATGTCAATGTCAAAATATGCCAACTGTCAGGTGTTTTTTTTATTAGCAGGCATTTTTTATTATAAGTAGGCAGGAGAAAAACTAAGAATCCGCGAAGGAACATAATATATAATATTATGTGACGTTGGGCGATCGGTATCTTCGTGACAATGTTGTGATGGCGTGCAAGGGATAGCAAGGGATTGTACATAATATTATTTTCTTTTACCTTAATTACCTACTAGGATTCTGGTTGTTCTTTCCATATTTTATGTTAGGTCTCACAAATTTGTTAGGTACGCACACGAAACAGAGAATTACTGGAATTGGTATAGAACAAAATTACTATGCGAACCGTTGTCGCCACACTCACACAATAAACCGAT
>DWAK01000260.1:0-12193 GCA_018230145.1 Lepidochrysops patricia
ATATATATATATATATGTGTGTTTTCTAAATTATCTTAGTCGGAATCGTAAATTTTAATCGATCAAAGAAATAACTAAAGTGATTACCTATAAATACACAAAATCATAGTACGTTGTTTAAATCTATGAAAATATGCACAATAAATATCTAAAACATCGAATCGTTCCTTACCTTCCACAACGTAAATATCAAATTAAGAAAACTTAATTAATTAAAACCACCGCTTTTTATTTCATGTATTTGATACAAAGAAAACGTGGTTGTTAAGATTAATTAGCATTCGTAGTTGCCCGCGTTAATTTTTATTGAACAAATCTAATCCACTTTCATTTCATTAGGCATTAACAGACCTGAGTAAATCGCATCGGATTTTATGTTTATAAAAGCACGCATTCATTCAAGACAAAGTGGGGCTAATTTATTTCATGGGGCTCTTTTATTTATTGAAAATACGAATTTTTCACCGTGAAAAGGAAATGTGAATATATTTAGATCTCCCTAAAACCCACTCCATTTAATAACCCTAAAAGAGCCGCTAGATATCTCACACGGAATCCGTAGGATTTCGGGCTCGGTTCGATTGCGTTTCAATGGCCTCACGATATCGCGTATCCGACGCCTCATTGAGCTATTTCATTATTCCTCGTCGACTTCTTCGAGATGCGGGCAGATAGGATTGACTAATTTTCCAGCACTTCCTTATAAAGAGCTCTCGTCTTCATTTGGGTCGGGATCATTTAGCAGGCTTAGTTTGAGATTCACGCGATATCGCCGACCAAAGTACGTCATTTGCAGTTTACCGGCTACCTTCATTAAAATCCTATGGCCTTCATCCCATTTGCCAAACGTCAGTTTTCATGATTACCTTTTTGTACTGGTGCATATTAGGTTTACTGATAGGTATTTAGGTAGGTACCTATTAGCTAAAGTTTACGAAGAAAATATCGAAGACCTAATTTTAGGTTTATTTCAGCAATTTATGTAACATACTCGTAGTATAAATTAGTATTAGCATCAAAGGAAAACTTATAACTTAAATTGTTAGATAAGTGCGATAATATTATGATGTAACTAATTTGTAAATTACGATATGAAATTGATAAATAATTTAGAGCGTTCGTCGTGGATACCGATAAATCTTAATCTTGTTAAGCTGTACAAGCATTGCTTTAATCATTCGTTTGGCCCAAATTCGTTCATTGACTATTCATCCGTAATCCTCGTCCAATCGAGGCGAGCCAGCGTAATCCAAGCGATGAAAGTCAAAGCGAAAGCAAGTTCGTGTTCGCTAAAAGCCCTTTAGCGTGTACGTGCGGCCGGGCGCTGGTTCGGCGCATCAGTGCAGCTATTACTTCCCCGAGTGGTAAGTTTTGTGCTCGCTTTATGGACGATTCATCGACGCCTCTTGTTAACCCACGCCTGAATACCGCCTTAGCACTTCTCATTATTGCGTTTATAAAGGCGTCTTTAGAAAGCCTGATCCACTAAGACTTGCCGGGGCCGGTTGAAAGGAAAATGAGATTGTGTTGACGTTTTGTTCCGTAAAGCCTTTTTCATCCCCTCTGCACGCGCGCAAGGATAACGCCACACATTAATAACATATTAGGAATGCTACAACTTTCCACATAAATATAGTTTGCCCCTCTAATTTAACCGCTTTAAGGAAACATAGGCAAATAAATATTCCTATTCTGTGAGGAAATTACTGTACGTGTTTTAAAATTGAACTTCCGAGTGGACTGTGACTTTTACAGGCTTATAAGAGCTTAATGGACCGTTGTAACTTTGAATAGTTTGACCTTCTATCGCTGCCTGAAAAAGTTAATGTCACTATACTTTATTTACCCTTCAGCCCGCAACTGACACCCGACTGACGAATAACAATTAAAAATCTATTGTGTCTGGGATTCTGAGGATCGAGGTATTACCACACATAATAGTACCTACATCTGATCTAAATAATAAAACCTTTGATTTAGAAAATAATTCATCATTTAATGTAGAAATAAGACCTGGTATAAGAGATATAAATGATGTTTTCATACCCGTATATAATTTAATAAATCTCGCTGCACAACTTGGAGAAAGCGGAAGAGCTGTCTAATCTGGCTTTGATTACAAAATCAATATACGAGGGGTAACTATTGGCAGGTGCTACCCTAATATTAAAATCTGTTGGCCACGGAATAAGGTGTGGACACACCTTCATTAATCGTGATTACTTTTGTTATTGCTTACACTGATATAATGTCAGGGGATAACAAAATGAACGACGATAATTGTAAATAATGATAGTTATTTAATGTCAATTTACTGTCATGGTGGTGATTTGTTTTTCTTGTTTACTCTAATGATTCTTGAATTTTATAAAATATCAAATGAAACTAAAACATTAACAGTCAGTACTCGAAAAAAAGAAAACAAGAATCCAATTGGAATGAAAACTTTAGAGATATTTATGCACCAGTATTTTTGCATCTTAATAAGAAAGATACAGTATAAATATTCAGATACCAAAAAGTTTTCAAATTAAAATCGTTCATTTAAAACAGCACGTCGGAAATAGCATGTCTTAAGAAAGTCATAAAAATGAAGGGATCTTGGGGAGAGGAACGGTTAGCCGACTTTTACACTGGTTTTATTGTTTGGCTCCCCCTGTAGCCGCCTCTGTCTCGGGCTGTATTAACACCGTGATAACTTCAGTTACGGCTCTGATCGCTCCGCCCACAACTAATCGGGGCTGAGTGGATAGTTTTGCCGGTAATTTAAATGGACCATCGTCGTTCATCGTTATTAATAGGATCTTTGATATCGCGGTCGTCTATCGGGACGCCATTTGTTTATTAAATAAATTTATGTCGCCTTTGTTGTTTTCAAATTATTCATGTACTTATTATATTTTATTGTATTGACTTCAATTTTTGGAACATTATTTTTCATCTTCTTCACGATGAGAAAAAGACCTCGTGTTATCTTCAAATAAATTTGCGATAGAAAACTGAGCATCTTTTGTAACATTTTGTAACAAAAGATCCATTAGACTTATGAAAACTCTGCGTTTAAATTCTAAAATATTATTTTTAACTTTCCAATAAGAAAACATTAATGCTCTTAAGAGGCGTTTGAAGAAAAAAGAGCAAAGTTTATCCGAATTGGCTTACAAAAGTTGAGCGAAACGTTAATTTTTCGCTTCTGCGATTGTTTGAAGATAATTTTTTCGACGAATTTAGCGGTAGCAATCAATAAGAATTCTAATGGAAAAGTTCAATCGCTAAGCACAAAGCTCGATACAAGTTAACGAAGCTTACGAAAGCGAATTTCGCGATGGGGCGCGTTCTAACAGGCAGGAAATTAAAGGACAAAGAGTGCCGGTCGGAGCAGTGTAGACTCGGAAATGAAGGCCGTAACGGCGTTTTAGTTTCTTTTATCGCAGCCGCACCACCACGACCACCTCGGAATAAACGCCTAATATAGAAGCCCGAGGTGTTATTAAAGTGTAGCTCCTTAAAACGTGATGCTATCCTGCATTAAAGAGCCACGATCCAGAATCAGAATTACAAATATATTTCGGAGGCGGTTTTTATGTAAATATAAGTTTCGTTTTATATTCTCCTACGCTTTTTTATACCTCACGTTTTATTTAGCATCCTAATACTGTCACGTATATGATAAGGTAGCGATGTAGTATTTTGAATGTCGACGCTAATCCGAACTTTACGGGAATCTTCGATGTATCGAATGCGCGCTAACGTATGGTTTCTGTAATTCAGGCGCCTAATCTATTTCTATGGGGTGATATTAAATTACCGGGGCTTAAGCCTGTCTTAATTCATCAAAAATGTATCAACATGATCTATTTTGTTTGACAATAGCGCTGTAGATCGAAGTAATCGAAATGTTAATTGAATTCTGAGAGTATTTAAATAATGTTAATAAAATTAATTTTCAGTTGAAATATATTTTGAAATCGTTATGAGGAGTGTTATTCAGAACAATATTAATTTTAATTATTTAATACATACTTAACGTTTTCGTTCATATTTTATTTGAAAATAATGTGCAAGATGTTAACGTGTTTTAAATTTCTGAATCATTTGAATTTGCTTCAAGACAAGATTGCGGTTTGGGACCAGCTTACCATTAAGGACTTGGTAATTGCGTTTGCATTTCGAATCAAAAACTTTGTGACACTGTTTTGCATTATTAACACTTTGGCACGGCCTGATCTCCCGCAAGGCGCACTAGCTATAAATTGAATTCCAACCTTCGCAATTAGTTATTCCTGCGCGTGAAAACTTTTGAGATCGTTCGCCTTCGTTAACAGATGTTACGGCGCTATTCATTATACATTCCGTCGAATTGTAAAGCCGAACATTTAATTTAAAGTACCAAAAGCTCCTTTGTTAAACAGTCGAGCATTTTGGATGTATTGTAAAGGAATCGCTGGGCGTCAGAGGATTAGCAGAACGGGTCTGATAGTTCCCGTTTACGATGAACATTCGTCTTGCAAATTGAGAACCAGTAAAACGTAAATAAGGAAACTGAGTCTAGGTGGTTTGCCGGGTTTACGCGTGGGTGATATAATTTTGAATACGGAATGAGTTCTTCCTTTAAAAGGTTGAAGTTCGTAAGCCAGTAAAGTATATCTGCATACCTACCTTGATGATTAGGCATCAATCACAAATATCTGACTGTTTCAAAAATTGTATATCTACTCTTTTATGTGTATTCGAACACATACAATTTTTGTGAAAGCATTGAAAATAACAATGACGTGTTCTAATGATTTTTTTTTCTTTATTTGCAGGTCTTTGGTGTGGTATACATGAGATGTTATGGGCTCACGCGGCGTAGCAAAGTGGCGGTGGTTGGTGGTAGTTCTGGCGTGGACATGGAGCGCCTCAGCGCGCACTCTGTGCCCTCCGAGATGTGTGTGCGACGATGCAATGAGAGCAGCGTCTTGTGCCAACGCCGGCCTCGAAATTGTCCCCATCCAGCTGAACCCCGAAGCGACTCACATAAACCTCACCCACAACTCAATCGACAATCTTCTGTACACATTCGCGTTCTACACGCAACTAACGATTCTAGACATCTCGTACAACAAAGTTCAAGATCTAGGTAGTAAGAATTTTGATACCAATATGGAGATGACCAATTTGAACATCAGTCATAATGCTCTAAAAAAACTAGATAAAGACACCTTTGTAGGCCTAACGAGGCTCGTTGATCTAGATCTGTCCAACAATCAAATCACAGACATCCACGTTCAGACCTTCAAAGATCTCACCGTATTAGAAAGACTGGATTTATCGAATAATAAATTAGTAAGTTTTAATCCTGGCACCTTCGAACCACTCTCGTCACTTAAAGTGCTTTCACTCAAAAATAACTCAATTTTAGATATTCCTACTGCCAATATTATGTATCTAATTCATTTAGAGTATCTAGACTTATCAGATAATTTAGTGCAGAAAATAGATAAACATGGGATACCTCATTTACGAGAGCTGCGTCATTTGGATATGAACAACAATTTGATCGACACAATTAATCATTTGGGTGTTTACAATTTACCATCCCTGAGACATTTAGATTTTAGTGATAACAATTTGACTTCCATACCTACCTCGGCTCTTTCTAAATTGTCAAACTTGTCCCATTTATATCTTAGCGGAAATTTCTTCCAAAACATTTCGTCCTTGTCCTTTCAAAGTCTCTTTCATCTAAAACATTTGCATATAAGTAGACTTTATGAATTAGATAAAATCGATTCTAGAGCATTTGTCGATAACATCAATTTACAAAAAATATGGATGAATGAGAACGTGAAGGTCAGGGAAGTTCCGCCGAGACTGTTTCATGGAAATCCAAAGTTGACTCACATTTACATGAAGAACAACGCTTTAGAAACTTTAGAAGCAGCCCATTTTCCAATCGATACTCTCCAAGAACTAGAAATTTCTGGAAACCCCTTTGTTTGTAATTGCTCATTACTCTGGCTGTGGAAGCTGGGTAGGGATTGTGAAATAAATACTAGAAAATCAGACAACTCGAGTACAGCACTGAAAATCGATTATGAAATGGTTAAATGCGTAGCACCGGCTAATTTAAATGGTGTATTATTTGTACAAATTCCCGAATCGGAGTTTGGATGTTCGAGCGGGTGGGTAGTGGTAGCTGTCGTGGTGCTAACTGTGAGTATTGTTATAAGTGTAGTCGGTGGTGTGTTGTACTTCCTAGGGCCCCTGAAGAAGTGCAAAGGCGATAAGTCAAAACAAGTGATGACTAGTGTTATGCTCAACGGAGACGTATCTAAATTAGGAAACGGTTTAGGTTACACCTCACGAAGAGAACAGGAAAACAAAAGAGATGTAGACAGATACTTGATGATAGGCTCCTCAGTAACTAACACTTTCCACTCATTGAATCCATCTTGGCACAGCGTCGATAAGAATCCTTATTACCAAGAGGATAGCGAGGAACATATTTATCAACAGTTCGCTTACGAAACAATACCTCATCATAGGACCCCAGAGAAACCACACATAGTGTACGTCTAACGAAAGTTTTCCATTCTGAACTTTATGTGTAAAGAAACAATGTTTAAATTTCGTCGTTAGTGAAGGACATTATTAAATCGACGAAACGCTCCAAACTTTGCAATAATGTATATAGTGACAAATAAGATTGTAATTGTGATAGAATTGTACATAGACTTGTAAATATATTTCGTATTTGATATTAGGCTCTATATGATTTTGTACTTAACTTATTTAGCTTTATATTTATCCGTATAGTTTTATAACTGTATCTATATTATAAACGTTAATTCTTAAGTTGTTATTAATATTGTTAGCTTTATTAAATAAGCCGTTGTGTTGATCTGTTTCATTTCTCAGTAATATTATAGATCATATTATATAAAGTATAATAAAATTGAATAATACGAAAATGTAACGGTAGTGGTTATAAATATATTTTCTGAATAACACCAAACATGAAAACTTTGTACAAAAATGAGCAATATAGAATATTAATTTGGAATAGTATAAATGTAATTTTTACTAAAACATTGTTATAGCATAAATATAAAAGTAATCAAATTATCTAGATACTGCTTAGAACAGGATAGATTCAGTACGGATTAGCTAAACAGTTTGTAGCTGTAAAATAATTTATTGTAAAATAAAAAGATATTACAGTTTATTTTGGAATGTACAATAATAGTAGTTCATTTAACGTTGTGCACAAATGTTCTTAGCTAATCCTAGATTATAAACCAGCTGCTCTGATGGAAAGGGGTACAAATTGAAATAGTGCATTATTAATTGGCTGTTCGTATCATTTCGTGGTTTCGTTTGTTTATTTGTGAAAATAAATTGATATTTTTATACTAAATAATATAAGGTTGGTTCAAATTATCCCATGTTATTTATATTGTCATGTTACTTTGAAAGTTTCCAATCATTCTTTGGTAAGTAATTTTATCGTGGGGTTGTGAGTTCCCTTCGATGATAATTTGGGCTACACCGTAATATAGATGAATATACCCTTGCAATACTATTTCATATTACTCTATTTAACTTGTATACGTTCAACTTACGCCTACTTTGTAATCGAGTTTTGCCTATTCCGCGAGTATTACAGTACTTAGTATAAGACTATTTATACTTACTACTTTTAAACTTTTGTTATGAGACTTAATAAACATAATGCATTGAAACAAACGACAAATAAACAATTAAATATAATGAATATGTTTTTAATTTCATCACAGCCTCTGGCTCATTCTATCCTTGAACTTGGATATCTGGAAATACAAAGATAGAAATTTCAATTTTAATTAGTCTCATAAAGTACGGCACTTACCTACAATATATACTAATATTATAAAGCAGAAGAATTTGTTTAAACGCGCTAATCTAAGGAACTACTGGTCCGGTTTGATAAATTATTTTTTTGTTGGATAGTCAATTTATAGATGAAGGTTTTAGACTATATAACAATTGCGCTGCGACAAATACGAACTGAGTAGTGATTAAATGTTACAAAATCGGGAGAATGAAGTCGTGGCCCACGGGTAAAATTTTGCGTTATCCAAAAGTAACTACTACACGCGGACAAAGTTGCGGGCGAAAGCTAGTTATATTGTAACTGACAAATAAGTTCAGCGCTCATAGATAAACACCTTTTTAGTATATTAACTAAAGATAAAGCTTATACGATGAAATACTATCCCATAACACCAAAAACAGACTCACTCCAAGTAACAGTTGCAACCGCATGCAATCTCATGCCACGGCAAAAACGGCCCGCTAGCTCGAATTGAACGGAATTGCTAAATCTAGCTCTATTGTTGTGTATCAGTAAACATGCTGGAATTTGAGAGAATGCGCTACATTTTTTGTACAATTTTTTGTTTCACTCAGGGTCAGCTCACAAGGAAACAAAACTGGATAAAACAAAGCAATGTATGAAAGTGACAAAAGAGGATGTCAAAAATTGTGAGTCGTTTGTCCTACCAATTTTGATATTCATTTTCATACATTGTTCGGTGTTGTTTTAGTGTGGGGTAATTTAGGGTGTAGGTATAACATTTTGTTTATTAAACGCAACCATTTCATGTTTATTAAACGCAACCTTAAAAAAGTATCAGTGGCGAGGCGTCTAAATAACTCCATTACTATCGGCTTTTTCTTGTTGCAAAATTTCCTTGTTGCACAGTACTGTATGCAGTTGTACAGATACCTTATATAGCGACTACGGCTTCCCTCTAAAGAAAACTCACCCTTCGCTACTGCTAAGTATTCAAGTCCAAGAAGCACCGCTACTATGTCTTAAAATTGCAATACAAAATCGAAGTTAATAACTTTCAATTTTCATTTTTATTATGACAGGTTAATGATTATTGCTGAATAAGTATCATATCTCTTGTTTTTTGTAATATGTTCATGATATATCAAACGTTTGTAAACCTGAGCAAAAATCTGCCAAAGGTAAAGTAAATTAATTCAATTTTGCACAGCAAAATTGTGGTGCGCTTCTGTCTTGAGGTAGACAAGCCTCTAATTCGTTTTTGTCAGCCACGTGACTGCGGAAACGAAACTGAATAATGTAAAATATTCGCTTAAGAATAAAATTTTGAAATATTTTTATCTAGGAAAAAATAAGAAATCGAATTTTGAATAGGTACTTGACGCGAGTCCTCAAGAACATTTTTTTTTAGTTTATTAAAGTTACACATATTGCAATAATAGTAGTAGCTGGTATTTATCTGTGGTACTCTAGCAAAATACTTCACTATTTATAATATGAAAAATAATAAAATGTTTGAATTTTAAGCTATCCGTTGCAATGCAAATTGAGAGATTTACATATGTTCCATAACATCATTCCTAGAACTAAACACTAAAATATCATTGTTATATCACTGTATTTCGCATTACTTCGCTGTCTGTCCGTCTGTCCGTAATGTAGAGCAGCCCTTATCTGTAGACAGCTGATAGACAGTTACTTAATTGTGCTTTGATAAAATAAATAGGCACGGAAAGCTGATGGTATCTCGCTCATCGGTTCGAAATTTAAATATTTTAGCGGTCATGGTGTGAATGGAATTATTTGATAGGTTGTGGTTACGCGACCAATAAATACTGCTATGATTTGATTTCTATTACGTACCTATAGTCTTATATATAAAATTCTCGGCTACTATCTATTTTTTAAGACAGAACAATGTCTGCCGGCATATAATTACTACTTTAAAAAGTACTAGCAATTAGCAAATTGTGTATGAGTTGTATCTCACAGTTTTTAGCATACGATGTGGCTTATGTTTATTTCAAAACCCTAGAACTATACCAAATATCATCAATTATCATGCAACAAAACAAATATCCATTAATTGTCATTTTTTTTCACATACATATTATAATATTATCCGTAAGAATATAAAGAATAGGAAGACTGAATTTTCTAATTTTCCAGTAAGTGTAACGTACAACAATTATTCACTGGAGTAATAAAAATTGTTGTAGGTTACACGTAAAAATCTAGGTAACAGTGCAGCGATACCTAAATCCTTATTCGTAAACACGAAATACAGGATATTATGACGTACTACGTACATCGTTTAAGATTATGAAATTAAGGATTGATGACGATGATAATTATAATTGACCTATAATTGATCGTATCACTTTCAAAATCAATGATGATAATGATAATAATAATTTTGATCGCATCAATTTCAAAATCAATGATGATAATGATACTAATAATATTGATCGTATCACTTTCAAAATCAATGATGATAATGATAATAATAATATTGATCGTATCACTTTCAAAATCAAAGTATCAATTCCAGATGACAGATATTTAAAAAGATTCTACTACAAAAGACACGACACGATAACTACATGGATATTAAGTTGTTTATTGTATTAACGAACCCCAAAAGGGAACACATTATATTCCAGCATCGTATCTGTAAATAAATTTCAATTATTCGCCGGCTTTATGCATTAAATGAGGAAAATTCGTTTTATTAGTGAGTTTCAGTTTCGGGCAACAAGTAGATTATGATAAAGTCATTTGCGATGCTCATCGCCGTCAATGACTGTCCACTATCGCTGAAACATGCTATTAATCAATTTGAATTGTTCGATTGATATGTTGAAAACTTGCTGGTTGAATATAACGCGGAAAACACACGTGCCGATTGTATAAAGTTTGCTGTTGCTATTGCTAGCTACATTTGTATTTTAGCTAATGGTAGATCTATATTAATATTATAATGCGTAACAGTTTCTTTGTTTAAGCGCGTTAATCTCAGGACCTACAGGTCCGATTTGAAAAATTCTTTCACAGTTGGATAGTCCATTTATCAAGGAAGGCTATAAAATATCACGCCCAATACGAACAGCGCAGTAAAAAGAAATGTTGCAAAATCGGGAGAATCGGGGTACAATTTTGCGTTTTCCAAAAGAAATTGTTCCGCGCGGAATAAGTCGCGGGCAAAAGCTAGTGGTTTCTATTTCAATATTATTTAGCTATGGAAACGACGGTTACTCGATTTATGGTTGTTTCGTTTCATCCCTATCCACTTGGTTATTCGTATAAGCCACGACAAATTGTCACTGAATTATTAGCCCTGCTATTTGAAAAAGGAAATGTGTCAAAAGTGTGTAATTAATTTGACAAAACCTTATAAGTTATATTATGTAAATACAAAAAAAAAACTATAAATGTAATAGGTACGCCTATACACTACACATTGATTGTGAATTCAATATAGTGGTATTGAATGTCGAATGATTTAAATAATTCAAAGCTTCATTTATTTCAGTTACTGCTTTTAAACACACAACTATGTAATTGTGATAAATGTCAAGTGCCCAAATTTCGTTGGGTCGAAAGTATGCGCCCTAATGGAAGTAGCGTGTAAAGCATTTATATTACAATTAGGTATAAACTTGGTTGTTTTACCTTACCACCCCTTGAAAGAATAATGTATGCTAAATTTGCGTTTCGGACAGCAAAAAGAACTTAGATTTATTAGGTAGACGCTGTAATGTATGAGTGTATTTTTGTTTTGTGGAGGTATGTTTTTTAATTAATTTCCCACATTATATAAGGTTAAAGACTTGGAGGTACATGGAAAAATATTTGTTAATGTAAATAATATTAGTTTATGGTACCTACTCTACTTTTACGCTATATAATTATTATACTAGGTAGATTAAGGATTCGATAGTGACTAGGGTATAAAAGATAGATTAAAAAAAAAAAAACATTTTAATTCCGAAAATAGAACAGGATTTTTGCAAAAATATATATAGATATTTTATCATAACTTTTATAACGTTAGACGCAAATAGAGTATTGAAAAATCAACCAAGCCCGCCAATTCCTAGCCCATCAGACTGGAAAAGGTTCCACCGCAATAAAAGAACTAATATTTTATACCCGAATAGTAATAGAACCAATAAACTATACTTAATAACTCCAAAATGTAAGGGCGCGCCCGGAGGCCGCGAGCGGAAAATTGAGAATGATAAATGTTTTTTTACATCATGACGCTCAATTCCGTTTTGTAGGGAGCAAACCTATTAGAAGAGGTATGCGCAGCGAGCATATTATTACTAGCTTTTCCCCGCGACTTCGTCCGCATTTAATAGTAGGTATCTT
>DWAK01000261.1:0-12192 GCA_018230145.1 Lepidochrysops patricia
ATATATACAGCCGAACATAGAACCTCCTCCTTTTTGAAAGTCGGTTAAAAAAACCACAAGCCTTGCGGGCGAAAAACGCGTCGTGAGTTTTGATTACATTTTTTTATAATAATGGATATCTGTATTCTTTAAAGGCTGCGGGCCCGCAACCGCGGCGGACGTGGGGGAAAAAAAAAATTCTTAGCCTTAAAATTGTGCAATTATGCGATCCATTATTGACTTAACCAGAGATTTGATAGTTGGTTTGGCATTTAGTTATAGTTATAGTAAGTAGGTATAACTCTCTACTATGTGTTAGGAGGCCGATGGAAAGAAGCCATGTCTGGTGCGTTAAGCCGTTCGAAAATAAAATCACATAGGTACTTAACATGTCACTCTTATTAGGTCTCACCTCGCATAGAAAGTGTTTGGCGACCGGGAATCCCCCGTAGCCGAGTATGCCCGCGTTAGGTCCACCGTCATTGGTCGCGCCTTTTTCCTTGCGCTTGTAGAATCCATGAGTCGTCTTATGCGTGGTACATCTACAAAAAGCTCGCAACTTTAATTTGCTTTTTATAAAAAGGACACCAGCAGCAGGTTCTTACTCTATTTTCTCAACTTTTGTTAAAATTATTTTTGTAGGTGTCACAACATTTAGGTATGCAATACCTAGCTTTAAAAAGCATAAATAAAAATCAGCAACTAAATTATAGTCATCACATATAGATAGTTATTGTAAGTGGGTACTTTACATACCTGGAATACGTGGTAAAATTGACTTTACATATGTGGCAAATGAAAGGATTCTTAACTCCTTTATGTATAGCTCTATGTTTGTTTAACGCGTCTCCCATGTAGAAAACACTGAAACAATTATTTTGGTTAAGTAAATAGATACTTCATATTACCTACTTATATTTTAAAGCTTTGATTAATTTAAATGGGACAATGTTCAGTTCTTGAGGCCTGTATGTGCCCCAAGCTCGTATATATCGAGTTTTCTTATATCCCATTTAAACACTCTCGCCTCGTCTTTCGCCAGAGATGGCGAACCAATGGTACGCGTGCCATTAGTGAGCATTGGTATAGGAAAAAAAACGTATGAAAAGCTTCGTCATCGCTGCATGCGAGCCGCGAGATGAGCTGCGAGTGCTTATCACTTTTTATCTCTATCATATTATTAGCAAGTAAAAAAACTAACTCCTCGCAGTATTCACATCGGAATGCCTTCTCAATGTTCACGACGCGCGTAATGGACCGCGCGATGTCGTCCACCATGTCGAGCAGTGCGGCACTCTCGGGCGTGCTTACCTCTTGCTCTATTGGGTCGCTGAGCTTGGAACGTTCTAGAATATTTTCAGAATCTAATAATATCCAAAAATGTGAAGGGCTGAACGCGACAGTCGTCATACAGGTAATTGTAATAATGAATGCCTACTAAAACTGTCTGAAAACTGGAGTTTTTTTTTTTATCTTAACAGTCTCATAATGTCTAATGCTTAAGTGATATTAAACTGTTGTATTCTAAGTGAGCTAAGTATATATAACTATATCTGTGGCTTCTTATTTAGTTAGATATATTATATTGTTAAGTTGAAATCAAATTTTATTGTTACTTTCAGAATTCTGTGATATGATTCCGGTGGTTGGTGATAATAGCTGCTCTATTTCGGTGTCCTGCTTCAGCTCCAGTGCGAAAGTTTCCAAGCACTCTGGCGACCTTGTAATGTGTTCCTTATAAGGGTAAAGTTGCGATATTAATTCACTGCAGTAACCGTAGTTTACAATTGTAAATTGCCTTCAAAATGGAAGAGCGAAAAGGTCCGTTTGTTTTTTATTTCAAGATTTCGAAATTTATAAATTACATCGGATATCTCGGATGCAGTGAAGTAGCCGATTGCTTTGCGACAACACAACCCAATGCTCCCCGATTCTTAAACAGTTGGACAATGTTACCGTCGCTGCAGTGGGCGTGGCGAAGGCCCGTCGACACACGGCGCAGGCAAGCACGAGGCGCGGCGCGGGTTCCTCTTCGTGAGTGCGCAGGTGCATCCGAAGCCGCGACCGCCGCGTCAGCTGCTTCAGGCAGATATGACACGAGAACGGCTTGGTCTAGATGTTAAGGCATTCAAGGTTTAATTAAATAAAGAGCAATTTTCTATCTACATAACTTTTCTTTGTTAAAAAGAACTGTACGAGTTACTTACCTACGGCCTTCTCGGCAGGTCGGGATAAAACTACCCGCCCCCCGATTCTGTAATTTGCGATAGTGACATTGTTGACAGTGACAGCAATTTTCACCTTTCGCATTGTTATCGCACGGCTATTGCAAATTACAGAATCAGGGCCCGACCCGACCCGATACAACGCAAAGAGTCGTAAATATGTTTTATGTCTTGACATTCCGTAAGAAGCTTGATAATCTCCATTTGAATTAAAATCATATCTATAACTTTACTCCGACGACTTCATTAGAGCGAAGCTGAACCTGTAGATGTGTGACGCCATGCTCGTCTAACGTTTGCTTGTCGAGGAACCGTTTGCCGCACGTGACGCACACGTAGCGGCGCGTGTCTGTGTGGGTGCGGCTGTGCTTCGTTAACGTGGCCCTGCGAAAGTGTTGTCTTGTCATCCATTTTCTTGTGATTACTTTATCAAAGCGTACAGTTCGCGTGATTTCAGTAGACATATCATAGAAGTTGAAGGCAACATCTGGTATTTACTGAATGTTATTATGCAACATAAAATGAGCTTTACAGCACCAAGCTAAATTACTGCTAAAGCTAGATCCCGTTACCGAAGAAAGAAAGTCTTTCCGCAGCTCTCAATCGGGCACTGCCAGCGCTTCTTCTTGTCATGCTGGAAATGCATGTGGTCGAATAGCTCTGTCTCGCTCGGGAAAGTCGCGTCTTTGCACTCTATACATAGGTACTCGCCATCAGCGGTCAGCATGGTAGACGACTCGTGGAATTGCCTGTAGTAGGTATTTATATTATATTTTTTGATTTTTAAGACTAAAAAACATCATGACTGTAAATGAAGTTCCTTTAGAACTTTTAGTGTTTATAGCTGCTGCTATTACAGTTTGTGGCGTTTAATAGTGTGTAATAGTGTATTATAATATACTTCGTGTTATTATAGTAGAGGAGAGATTTCAGTACTTAATTGTATAATAAATTTTAAAAACCATGTCTATATATTATACACTTTTAAGCTAGTTTCGACGACTCATAAAACAATAAACCCAAATTTTTATTTTTATGTCTGTTCGACAAATAACAATAAAAACAAGTTTAAAATTAGGATTCAGTCATTGATATACTTAAGTACTTTTGTCGTCCGTGTAGCATTCGCCAATCGGGTATTTTCACCGATATTTTATTATACGTGATATCTAGTGATAGGTACCTACGCTATATTACATACTCGATAAATATCGTCCGTGTAGCATTCGCCATTCAGCTGTATATGAATGACTATGTTATTTACGCTTACATGTGAAATTTCAGCCGTACTTTGGAACCAAATGATTCATCACAGTAATCGCACGTTACTCTCTGGGCATCCGTTGAGCCTTTGCATTTCTTTTTGCGAGGATTCTGGAAGCATTAAGAGTTTTTATGGTACCACTTCTTTCGAAGTGATAGCTTCACATACTACAAGTGTTTGTAAATATTATATACCTTTATAGAATCCACTTTTGCAGCCGTGTTTCTTTTTCTTCCCCGTTTTCTACATTTGTGAGCCTTTAGAACCTCCGCCGAACTGACTATTTCACTAATAAAATATACAGATGCAAATTGAAGGCAAATACCTACTATAAAATATAGCAAAAACATTCAAATTGAGTAATATATTGAACACATAAAATCTTAAATTTCTTAATGTTTCAGTTAAGTACTAATATAGTATGGCACTTACAGACATTTGTTACACTTTTCCATTTTGCTGGTTTTTCCTTCGCTTTGGACGTTAACCTTTATAATGAAAAAATGTTCAGATCATGGAAGTCAGCTGTCGAGATACGAAAGTGTTTCAACAGAATAACTACACTGAATACAGTTGTCCACTATTTACCTGTGTAGCATCGTCCTCCGCTTGAACAATCCATATCGCCTCTCCGTCGCTGCTGTCTAAGCACTCCTGTTTTACCTCAGTAATGAATTCCAGTGATAACTTCACCTATGGTAGTTTTGGCTATTATAATTAGGGATATAACGGAAGTAACTATATCGGAACCGAAGTCGGAATCGGGGTTTTCAAATTTGACTTATCAGAATCGGTACCGGAGTGGGAACCGAAGGCGGAGGTAGGGTCAGGAGAGAGATCTGTTTTTAAGGATCAAAAACAAGTAAAAAAAAATAATAGTCGAAAGTACACACATAGCGGTTGTCGGGGGGTTCCTCGCGCGACATGTTCATAGGTACCTGTTTGTAACCGTTGACACGATACGATCTCCGATCCGTTCTGCTTCGATCTCCGATTAACCTCCGATTTCAAAGTATCGAAGGCGAAACCGGAACCGAAGGTGTAATATTAATCGGAGATTCCGACTTATCGGAGTCGAAGTCGAAGCTTCGTAACATCCCTGATTATAATAAGCGTCCAATAGGAATCCTAAACAACACCCGTTATCCTTTTACAATTAACGTTTGATATAGTAGTCAGTTAGTAATCTAGTGGGTAACTGCACTTTCTCTGCTTTCAACATAGCCCAGTGGGATAGATACAAATTAATATTATGTATAAGTAAATAGTTTGTATACCAAGTAGATATACAATGGCATGGATAATAATGATTGATTAGTATTCATAAGTGTTGAGTCGTGCAGGAAGCTCCCTATATATCTCAGCCAGACGTAGTGCCGTTTCGAAGAATTATTTGCCAACATAATAATTGGGTATTAATTAGTAAGTAAATATGTACTAACCTCATTAGTAGATTTCACTTCTTTGTTTTGTTTTTCCTGGCAATCTGAAAAAATAACATTTTCATAAATATAGTTTGAAGTCAGAAACTTTTGCCTATTGCCTATTGACTCGTAGCGATATATCTCTCTTATTTACTTACGAATATATTGCTTATATAAGATTTAAATTTTAATAGAAAAGAATATACTATGTACTAGTATCTAAGTATCTATTAACACTCATAATAATTGAACCTTTATCAGTTTCTTGGTCGCTCTTCTTAATCGAGCTTCTAGTTCTTTTCGCAACTGGCGATGATTCTTGGGATGTTCTGGTCTCTAAAAAAGGGTTTTTGCAGTTTGAAAACTTAGTTGGTATACAATGAATATTATTGCTTTCAGTTATTGTCTTTTATTCAAATGAAATTAACCTTTGCCATCCACTTCCTTTTTAAAGGAAGTCTGTTCTTCAATAATTTTATCTTCTTTACCATGATGAGCTGCTTTTATATGACATTTGAGCCACTTATTTTTAGAGTACCCTGAAACGCGACTTTTATTTATTCAAATGAAGGTATTGTTGTTCTATTTACTCGTTTTGTGTTATCCTGTCACGATTTGGTAACTGGGAAGTAAGAGAATCCTGCTTCAAAGTATTAGTATACTAGTAAATCTGTATTATATCGTATAATTTTTACGCAAGAATTACCATAATCGCACAATGGACAGGGATAGAGAGGTCCGTCATCTAAATCGTGTTTATGTTCTTCTCCGTGGTCCGACACTTCAGAAATATTTACGAAAACTTTTTCACAAAATCTAGAATACAAAAATTTATACAATGAAAAAATAATATTACATCCGAAGGCAGCGATGAACTCAATATCTACCTGCATATTAACTCTTCTTCTCTGTCATATTTTTCTTTTTTTCCTAAAAACTCTTTAACAACTTCGTCTTCTATATTATCAATGTCATCACAGTCGAAATCTGGTTCAATAATTTCTACATCACTAGAATATTCGTTAACAGTGTCATTAACAACTACAACATCATCTGATATTTCTGAAGTTCCTTTACAACTAGATGCTAGTTTTGGATGACTTTCCTGTTTGATTTTCAGACCTCTTTCATTTTTTCCGTTACTTATAATTGTATTTAAGTCGATAGTGACCTTTTTTAAAACGATCGGTGTGATCTTTTGGAATATAAACTGTTGGTTATTTTGGATTACTAAATATTCGTCATTGTTTAATGATTGACTCGGACTTTTCATGAGACTCGGTTGAAAATTATTAGATAAACACTGAGTACATAAAACTTTCAAGTGTGTTGTAGTTTTCCTGTGTTCTGATCGATGAATCATTTGATCCTCTTTATCGAATATGTAAGATTTCTCCATTTTACTGCTTATCTTTTTGTCACAAACACAACATTCGTAATCTTTGCTACCTTTGTCTTGTTCACTTTCCATTTTAACAAAAGATCTTTTGTTTACTAGTCTAAGTGGGTCAGTTTTTCGAACATGTCTGCGCTTATCTTGGTTATTTTTATTGTCTTCGTATGGAAGGGAATTTACAGGAGAATCCTTAAACACGTTAAGAATATCTTCCCTTGTCATGAATTCGTTACGACTTTTAAGCGTTGCATTGCAATTCGTTTTCAAATTATTTTTACTTTGACCACTGTCGCTTAACGTCGTTAAAGTATTCATGCTTAGCTCTAAGTGTTTGTTAAAGTTTTTTTCAAAATTTGAAACATCATTGCAGTAAAGTTGAAATGGTATTCTATCAGCAAAGTCAGATTTCGGACTAGAAGAACGTATTGACTGCGGACTTTCAGGTATAACATAGTCAATAGTTTTTAACTTTTCTGAAAATTTAGTTCCATCGTCACTGCATCCATCCACGAATTTAACAAACGGAATGTGTACAGCGCCCAAATCTATTATTTTATCTTCATTATCAAATTGTATTTGTAATGCCTCTATTTGTGTACCATCGTCCAACTCATACCCTTGTTCATTGTAACTGGATATAATATCTTGTTTTTTAGTGTAGGCATCGTCTTCCATATTAAACAGAAACGTATAAATATTATCATCGAGTGAAACTGGTTGATTGTTTGTAACTGAATCTAAATCTATATCGTAGCCTAATAGTGTCCTATGAAAGAAAAAGTTCTACTGTTATAAAACTTACACCGAGAGACTGCAGCTTTTCTTCCAATAAGATTTTAACAATATTAATGTTTATAGTATCAGACTTAGCTTAAGCCCATTCATAATTCATATACAAAAAACCCAAGTTTCACACTCAACGTCTGATAAACGTCCTAAAAAAATGAGTGCAACGTGCACCCATTACCCATGTAATATAATAACTTTAAGTAGTTCGCATAAGGATTTTTTCTAGGGTTTTTTGTATATAAATACGCTAGAAATAAAATAATAAAAAATCTCAAGGTGGAGACTTCCTTAATTAATATTATAAACGCGAAAGTGTCTGTTTGTAGGTAACAAACGCTTAAATCACTGGGTCGACTTAAAAAGGACATTTGTGCAACTAGGCTGTGGACAATTTCTTAGTACCTAATAATAATATTCAGTGTTATTAAGAGACCTGGGGCGTAACTATGAGCTCTTATAGAAGTCTTGTTTTGATATTACTTTAAGATTTTGCCATTGTCTGTACGAAATTCTGTTGTAATATTAAAGTAATACTGCTGTAAGAGCTCATAGTAAGGCCTCTGGAACACTCACTTAGCGTTATCTAAGAATATTTGAAAACTATCAGTGGGGTTAATTCTTAATGTGACTTTTTCTCCGTTATAGTTTTCCATGCAGACTATCAGCGGTTGCATGCTGTCAGACATTTTTTCATGTAATGCAGCTGTAAATAAAATGTTACTAAGTACCTAATATACATATATAAGTACATGTTCGACATAAAATGTTTATTTAGCTGTTGTTAAAAAAAGCAATTTATATACCTACCTAACTAACTATAAAGCAATTCGTAAAAGGCAATAAATGTTTGAAAGTCATAAGCAATAGAAGAAATTAAGCTAAGCAATTATGATAATTTGTGTAGTGTATAGATATTATGATTTTAGGTAGGTATATAATACTATAGACTGTAATGGTAGGTACTTGTAATCGTAGGTATCTTTATATAAGTAACTTTAATTCGGTACTTAAAAAACAGGCCAAGCACGTGTTAGGTAGGTACGCACCGCGTAGAATTTTTCATAGTCCTTTGGTGAACTAGGTAGGTATCTACTATCTACTTACTTAAATATTATTACGTAAGTATGAATAATGTACCTAGTTGTTTTACGAAGTATTTTAAAAAAGCGCATTTTACAAAATAGCTCATAAAGATTAGATTCGGATATCGGATATTTTTTTAAAATGTAATATTGCCAGAGATGGAAAATAAAAGGTAAATGTAAAGGTTCTACTACCTACTATAATATTTAGTATTAGCAGTAACAGCGAGGAGATAAATAAACGAACTTATATTTTATCATATTATGTAGGTAGGTACCTAGCATAAGTTCAATGACATAGGTAATAACTAATAACTAATAAGTAGGTAATGATATTATTATCGCGCAAAATTACGTAAAAACAAAAGAAAATCTCATCATACAATTAAGCTGAAATCCACTGAAATTATGTCTATTTTTCCACTGGCCAGATAGAAAATAAATATTTCGTCAAAATGGCCAGATGGCCAGTTCTAGGTTATCATAAATTAAGATACATATTTTGAAAGAAAGAATAAAGTCACTAACCAAGTCACTGCAAAAAAGCTTTTTGTTAATTCACATGCATTAGCAAAAGCTATTAATAAGAAATTATAAGCTGGATGAACTACGATAACATAAGCATTTATATTTTTGTTTAAAATTGCCCCTATATAATTAAAAAACCAATAGACATTTTAATTTTTAAATTTAGATTTAGTAATAATAGTAATATTTTTTTTTTAATCACAAATAAAGATTTTTTTTGGTTAATTCGTCCCGATTAGGACAGGCAAAGGGAACAAAGTCCATACCTTTAAGTAGAAAATAACTATAGTCTATGGTCCATACAGCCAATAGACCAGAGATAATGTAAATTAAAGCCTGTTTTTTAAACTTGAGCAAGTATTCCGCAAGTTCTATGAAGGCCACGGTGTACTTATGATTACAATAAAGAGGATGTTCTATATAATATTATGTGCACCGTGGCGGCCATTGATCATTTACGTTTACTATGACCATTATATTATGTTTTTAACTTATAATGTTGAGAATGTGTTAAATGGCTATTTATAATAAAATTACTGTCAAATTTATTGTCTACAGTCGTTGGCTGTATGGGCTTCGTTCCATAAGCTTGTCCTGATCGGAACGAATTATCCAAATAAAAAATGTCTACAGTCGCTGTCAAATCACCTAATGTCAATGTCACTTTTAATTACTAATTTTTATTACATAGTGGAATGGCCGTATTCGCACTATTTTGGCTAATTTGTCTATATTTTTCGTAAAACTTGCAACTTGAACGTGATTAGTTTTCAGATAGGGTTATTCAATCTTTTTATCGTAGTTTGTGAATGTCTGTGTGAATCAAAGCAGCAAAGTATCGCGGAATGTTTCCGCTAACACCTCCAGTAGTAAAACGACTTCTGGGGTGGAAAAAAGGTCCCGAAGGAACATCGACTGCAGAAGATAAGTGGTCCGAAAAGGCAGTTAAAAGCCTTGTGAAAAAATTAAAGAAAACTGGCGCTATTGAGGAACTTGAAAAAGCTTTATCTAATCAAAACAGCCACACTAAATGCGTAACGATCCCAAGGTGAGTATTTTGTTTTTTTTTCGACAATCACAAAGTTATTGTTTGTCTTATTATAACAATCGAAAATATATTCAATCGTTTCAATAAACGCAAGTAGAAGTAGTAGTCTTACCATTATTCGCCATTTGGGCACTAATCTAAAACTTATAGAAATCTATATAGGTACAGAATATGATAATTATTGTACTACATAAAGTTAAAAACTATAGAAAATAAAGATTAAAGATCTGTTTTTAGTTCTTACAATTAGATTAAATATTGAAATTGGTATTATTGTGTACTTTGTTGCTCATTTTGTTTACTTTAAAATTCTGTTCCAATCAGATCACAATATGTTATGAATAATTGAGTTTGAGAGCATCTTAAAAGCTTTCAGTAATTATTCAGATTACAATTTCTGTATGGTAACTTATCATGAGCATATTATCTAAGTCATATGATCAGTTTATGGGGGGGGTTTATTACCCATAAACCCCACCATAAACTGATCATATGACTTTCAGCTTAGTCATTGTGTAAATATGGAAGCAGGTTTAGATTTTGTCATGACATTCAGATTTAGAAAAATATTGTATAATGGTCATATATATAATATTATATATTAGCTTTTGCCCATGGCTTCGTTCGCATAGAATTTGAAATCATGTAAAAACAGGAATATTCTTATAAGCCTCCTTTGGGAACATGATGTTTTTCCAGGACCAAAAGTAGCCTATGTTACTCTCCATCTCTTCAAGTAAGTCTATGCCAAAAATCAAGTTGATTGCTTGCTTAGTTAAAGCGTGAAGGAAAGGCAAACAAACACACTTTCACATTTATTAATATTAGTATGGATTTCATGTAGGATGTCACTAATGAGGTAGAAGAATGGCGAAAAATTTATCACTTTAGTGGGCTTATTTTCCTAATGCGTAAGATAACTGCCAATTTCAGAGACAATAAATTAATACTTAATAAGATGAGGAGAATTGAACAATATATTATATTTGGAATAAAAATAAAACCTAATGGGACATGTTCAGTAATAAATAATAATACAGTAGATACTGTGTAAATAAAATTTCACTAATTTCAAGTCCAGTTTATAGTAAGACAAGTTTATTGGCCTTATCAATTATTATTTTTAATTTATATTTAGAAATTATTCACTTTAATATATCAAATAGCATCTAAATAGGCCACTTTTATTAAATTTTATAGGTTTCAAATTTATTACAATCATAATTCATAGGTATGTATAAAAGTTCTGAATGTAAAATATTTAAGTAATTTCGAAATCTCGTTTATCATTTTCGTTAGTCAATACTCGCTGTCGATAACGTTACGGAAACTGGAAAACTCGTCCTATTCGCGACCGTAGACTTGATTCTTGAACGCGAACTATAACCCGACAAATTGTGAAAGTTCAAGCCGTACGTTCACCTCGTCGCGTACAATGACCACCGTAAATCGGTGACGTAACCGCAGACAGGACGCAAAATCCGAAACGAAGGTCGAATACCCGTCAAAACAATTGAAGCTTTTTGTTAATATGGCTGACTGTTTTCGGACCCCAGTTTTCCATTTATAAAATGTTCTACCGATTAGTGTTACTGTGTGTCGGTTAATTTTCGAGGTGTGCTAACATTTATCAATAAATCGCCGATTGCGGAAAGCGTCAAATGTAATAGAACGTACGTAATTTTATCAATAAATAGCTACTTGTAACATTTTGTTCTATTATGGTTGTTATCGTCATTTAAATAAGTTCATAATATTATATCACATAGTATTTCTTATAAGAATCTAATAGGAAAGTGTGATATGTTTAGTGCGAATATCGTAAATTATATCGCGATCTTGTAAGTATCATTGATTTTTACATGCTCAAAGTTTTCTTGAAATAACTAGAAAGTAAAATTCAATAGGAAGATGCTCGATCATTACTGATTCATTATGATATTAAGTTAATAGATAGGTAATTATGTTAAACTTATTTGAAAAACAAAAATTCTCGACAATAATAATTAGGTATTGTAGCCGTCGGTTTCGTTTTCCTGTTTATGTAGGTACTTACTTTCATTTCAGCGAAATATCGACGTAGGTATTCCAATGTTTTCATTTGTAATGTAGCAAATGATTATATATAATAGATAAGATAATAATTACCTTGTATCCAAACTATAAAAATTTTAACCCATAAAATAGGTACCTACTGGTAAGTGGCAAAGTAACATATTTTTAATTTTTACATTGTTAACAGGGTCAAGCCAAACGACAACAGTGTCAACGGCCAGTACAGAAAGGGATTGCCGCATGTGGTCTACTGTCGGCTGTGGCGGTGGCCGCAGCTTCAGGTAACTGCTACAATACTTAGTGTATTACTCAGAATACAGAATAAACCAGAAACCGTCAACGCGCTTTAAAGTGAGGCCATCACAACCATTCCAATTTGTAGTGGTTCGATATTTAGTCAGT
>DWAK01000262.1:0-12172 GCA_018230145.1 Lepidochrysops patricia
TTTTTATTTTATTATAATATTTTTATTAAGTACCTATATGTTTTACGTTTAAGAGACAAACGAACTAGGTGTAGTTGATTTAAAAAATAGTTCGTTCGATTCAAATTTATTGTTGGTCGTTTATTATATATTTTGTAATAGGTAGGTAAGTGGTAAATTAAGATTATTTAGGTACCAAGTACCTGATAAGCCTTAAAGCGATATCAAACATACCTATTACCTATTTATTTAAGGTAATAAGCATGCGCGTTGTCTCGACGTTTCTCAGAATTCGTATGCAAGCGCGCCTGGTTAGAATATTGTGATTGTGTGTTTTAGTGAGAAGTTGACGGGGACAAACCTTACGCCCGGTTTTGCTTGGTTATTACGATTTGTGGTCGTTCTCGGAATTACCGTTCGCAAAATGAATTGATACCTTGGGTCACGTAGACCTGTTGTGCATGAATTATTACTGTGTATCATCTCTGTTGCTTTCAGATGTCAATTTTGTACCTACTTCTTTATCAACTAAGTGATTATAATTACAGACCTATAAGGCTGTAAGTTGTAACCCACCCACCTAATTACCGGTTGACACTTGTGGTTTTGTGGTTGGCTCTATAGAAACCACCCTTAAAACATAAAAATGATTAAAAATTATGAAACCTAACTACAGACGTCCAATTGGTCAATTGAAACTCAATTCTTTTTGTCGAGGTAGCACCGCCAATCGCCATGGCGCGGTACAATTGCAGCACGAGTTTAATTCGTTAAATAAAAAAATAAAAAGGTTTGTAGTTGATCTCCAGGCCGCCGAACACATTTTTTTTTGATTCTGTATACAAATTTTACACTTTCTTGGCACTAGTAGGTACGACAAACTTTTTTAATCCAAACATTTAAGAGCTGCCGCGTTTTTGAATGCTCGACTCCTGAAATATTCCAGGCGGTATGAAAAATAGGTAAATTTGTATGTATCATTTTTTTTTCTTTAGGCTAAACTATTTAATTTACCTACTCAATATATTAATATGAAACGCTATTAAACCCAGGTATTCTTGTTGTTTGCAGAAAGCTCGGCTTGGAGCTGGTGCCTCGACGAGGTGCGGAGGCCGTGGACCCGGAAGACATCAGCCTGGTGGAGCTGTATCGAGTGCACGCTGAGAGCGCCGAACGGGCTGCAGCGGTTTGTAACTACCTATTTAATGGCGCACTGACAGCTTAATGGTGACTTGGCGGTGGCAGTGGACGGTATTAGGCTAATGATGATGACCCGCTACGCACTAGTATCACTAAAATATGTCTCTGGGTCAGTCTACTAGCCTTTAGGTTAGTAGACTGGAGTAAGTAGAAGTTGCGAAAAATCACAACACTAAAATTAGAACACTGCAAATTACGATAAAATACAATAAATTGATAGTCTGATTTTTGATATTGACATACAAGTCAACACTCGAATGCATTTATATACAAAAACCCCAAGATTCACACTCAACATCTGATAAACGTCCTCGAAAAATGAGTTCAACGTGCACCCATTGTATGCATGTATGGCCATGTAATAACAACTTTAAGTAGTTCGCATAACGTTGAACTTACAATAATATTATGCCTGGACCTGATAATCTTCCATAACTTGAGAGTTTTAGGGACACTTTCGAGTGTTACTTTTGTACGAGACATTCGATCTAGGGTTTTTTGTTTAAGTTTGCTCGAGTGTTAAATTTTCTGCTCTTTTGCATTAGCACATGATTAGCACACAACACACTCCTTAATTCCAATTGCAACAAAAATTTGCATTGACAAAGAACCTAAACTGACCAATGACGCAAAAGCAGTGTTGTTGATCCTGCTTATGGCATAGGTACGTGAACGTTTTCCCGTATTTAAATCCTAAGATATTAAAACCACACGGGCCTAATTATGAATCTTTGCCAACCAATTGTTTATAGGTTACTTTATGGTAAAAACCGATGACATCCCGCAAGATTTATAGGTAATAACTCAACCCCCGATAAATGTAATGTACCTAAAGAGGTACTAACGTAATTTATTTTGGCCTAACGCGGTCGAAAATGGTTTATTTTCGAGTGGCTAGGACAATAGTTTGATCAGTAATCACATGATTGTCTATTAAGAAGGATTCGTGCGTCAGATGGACATGTAACAGAGTAGTTCAGCGCCTGATTTCTCATCGTACCTACCAGTCTTCAGTTCCGTCGGTCATCAGTTAGCAAGAGCAAAGTGAGAGGGTTTTCTTGGGTACAACACAATAATATTGGCGCTATAAAAATCAAAATTGTGCTTAATTTGTTTTTTTTTTAATCCTACATCATACCTACTGGGTAGATAATTAGTTTAAAATAAAATATTTTATTTAAAAGCAATCTCTTAGGATCCACAGAGAAGTCAATTCCAAGTGGCAACCGACGGCAAATTCTTTAGAGATTGCTCACGGCTGTGACGGCGCGCATTTTTGTCTTGTTTTGTGCTACTTTCTTGTTTTATTTGGTTTTCGTTGGTCGTAATTTGTGTTCAGTAATTTATTAGCCTCTTTGTCTGGTTTTAATGTTATTTACCTTACTTTTAAAATGAATAAAACACGGCGAAATGATACATTCAGTGAGTTGTTCTCAGGCTTTGCTTAGTTAGTATACAAACCTACGGAAACTAGACATTTTATGTCTATTGTACACCCGAAAAAAACACCTAGCTAATATTCGACTTAGGCATACCTACTACACCCTCTCTTGAAATATTAATCTTTTGTTTAGTCACCCTCACTTTTAAGAGGGTCCACGCTCCGTTTAGCCGCAGACGTCCATTGTATTCTATTTAGGAAACACGTGATTTTGGATGGGATGGGGGGAACACGTGTTTTAACCCTAGGGGTCCTTTTATATTTAATCTAGGGTTAGACTGCTTTATGACACAGTCTAGTTACCACGTAGGATAGAAAAGCGTAAAAAAAGCAAAATGGTGATCGATTCTAATACAATGACTATCAGGTTTAAAGGAATTTTTTTTTTGTCTGGTGGTTTGGTTGGCCAACAAAAAAAAATGTTTTTTAATCGTCAGAACTAGCCATTTGGAGCAATAGTTAACATGACGCTAATGTTGTGGGATTGCTCAGAGAAAAGTTAGACGAGTCCAAAAATTCATAAAATCCATACATTGTTTGATTTATGAAAGTGCTGAAAAACATAAAATAATGATAGATTTTACTAGTATCCAAAACAAATGTTTTTTATTTACAAATTTATTATATATATTAAATTAAAATTCACACTAAAAATACCGTTAAGTAATGATATTTTAATAATCATAATTCGAATATAAAAGTTAATTTTATTTCTTGAATATATTCTAGGTACAATGTTTTATGAATGTCGTTTGTTTGGTTATTTATACAAAACATTGCTATTGTGTGTCATCGTATATTCATTGCTCAGGTATGATTGTAACATTATATCTGTGACATATAACGCAAATATATTACTCAATAGCATAATATACAAAGTATTAGCATTGTTCTTACCAGTTCACGGGTTTTGCAAGTCTATCTATGTGTTATGTAAATTATTATTTACATTAATTACTGATGAAAATAAGTAGTGGGTAAAAAGCCTAAGAGAATGAAAAATCTCGCTATATTACAGAATATTAGGAATATTATACATATTGTAAATGCATCAATTATTATTGACGCGATCTTTAAAAAAATCTGTGACATCACATTTGTAAAAATCAATTTACTTTCATACGACTCGAACCAAGTCATAGAGTTACGACACCGCAACCGTACGCAACCGCAACCGTAACACAAGAATTGCTGCTAAAAATGATTACTCATTCTCAATGTATCTGTTTCAGTGGCGCGGAACGCTCCGCCGTACAGGCGGATCGGGTAGCAGCTTTAACTCAAACACCCTTAGCAATGGTTCCACCGCCCAGTCCCACAACCTCATGTGCAGTATGCGCGACTTCGGGCACACGGCCGGCGGCGATGAGGCGGAGCTACTTTTATGGCTGCACGACGCGAGGCGAGCGCAGCCGCTGTCCGAACGATTTCGGATACGGATAGCGAGAGATGGGTTCTCGAATTACGTAGATAGGCTGCACGCGAATAGCACGCTTTTTGCTGTAAGTATGAGGGTGGTTTTATTAACATAATATCTATAATGCCAATACATAACATACATCTGTAACGTCTAAACAAGCTTTGAAAGCTTATGTGTAACTTACCTATATCTTACTTATTTAACTTTTTTAGTGTAATTCAGAGTAATGCGCTAATACTTTCCTAGAAGATATATAATTTACCCAAGACTCTTCCAGGATCTATCCGCAACGGATCTCTCTCGGGAGCTATGGCTGGTGGCGTGGGTGGTGCGGGTCGGCCGGTGGTCCGGCGGCGGTAGCGGTACGGGCGAGCGGCGCGGGCCCGTAGCTCGGCGGCCGCTCGGCGCCGGAGTACTACCGCTCGCCGACTTCCTGAAGATACCCGAGCCGCAGGCGATGGAAAAGGAGTATACGTTCAAGGTATCATCGTCTCGCTCACACAGGCATATAGGTTTTATATCAAGATTTTGCTAGTATGCACGCTCAGTTACATAAAAACGTACGCTATATGCGCGGTACGCAAAAACGTTCGACGCGACGTTCAAAAAACCTCAATATAAAATACATACTTAATTGTTTATCTTCAGGAGGTATTTAGAAGCTTTATTTAAGTTGTGTTGTGTGTTTACTAAAAGAATTCTTTTTTAGGTGTATCAATGCGAGGAAAAAGACTTTCATCAACTCCACGATATGCTTATAAGAAAACAGACAAACAAATGTAATATTTTACCAGGACAACCAAACTACGGTAATTATGAATACTTTAATATATTTATTATTCATGTAAGGAACTAGTAGAACTTATTAAACATCCTAGTCAAACGCGTGTCTTTAATATAAAAAAAGTACTGAATATCAACATTTTCATTTTCAGGCATTGTAGTTGCATTACGACTACTCTCGAACGCGGGTAGTATATCAGAGGCGATATCCTCTGGGGCAACCGTGACTGCGAAAAGGGGTTTCCCAGACGTCATAATGCCCGGGGACGTTCGCAACGATCTCTACTTAACGCTGGAGAAGGCGGAGTTTGAAAGGGGCGGGAAAAGTACGGCTAAGAACGTTCTAGCAACTGTCAGCGTGCATGACGACACGGGACAGGTTATCAATGTAAGTGATGTATGACTGTGTATAATATCGCTAAAAGTGACATAAAATGTTTGAGTTTATAGTATGCTGGAATTTGTATAGTTAATACATTGCTTGTCATCAAAATTACTTCTGTTGCATAATATCCAATGCCCCTTTTCGAAAAAACATATTTACTCAGCTGTATAATATAACATTTCGATTATTGTTAATAATCAGGAATGCGTATGGGGCGCTAGCGGTTGCGGCGCGACGCGTTTTGACTCGATGGTGCTCTATCACAACAACGCGCCTGCGTGGGCGGAGCAACTGCGACTCACAGTGCCGCTCGACACGTTCACGCACGCACACGTGCGCATCGAGTTCCGACACTGCTCCAGTGAGTTATGATCTCATTGCTCTTTCACGTTTTTACATCAAATTCAATGTAAATAAACTTAATTTGGCAGTGGATCGTTCGATAAATTCTTAGAAATATGAATAACGATATCATTACAGCACGAGATAAAAATGAGAGGAAGTTATTCGGTTTCTCCTTCGCGCGTTTGATGGAAGCGAGCGGTGCGACGCTGCGTGATGGCGCGCACGAGCTTTACGTATATAAGTGTGATGACCCTAGCAAGTGAGTATATTTATGGAAATACTGTTACATGTATTGATATACATATTTACAATTACAGTTCTGGTACTACATAATTGAATATTTTCGTCTGTTAGATAGCTAGCACATCGTGAAATTTAAAAATATTCTTTCGTTTCAGATTGGTATCAGCCAGCTATTTATCTTTACCTTCCTGCGCTACTGACACCGCTAGAGCTAATACCAATGGAGTTCTGTCCGCTTTCCCCAGAAGTACCAAAGAAAGCTGCATCATCAGCACATTGCTATGTTCCACTAAACTCACTCAAAATGGTTAGTTGTGTATTATATGAATTTATTGATTTGATTTTGAGTCATACTCTTATGGTATGTAATAATTTTACCAAACCCTTTCTTTTTACAGAGGACCTCCTAGCTCTACTACAATGGCGTGCTCATCCAGAGAAGGTCCAAGAGACACTATTGCGAGTGTTACGGCTAGGCGACGGATTGAGCTGCGAAGAACTAATTAAATTCCTAAGAGACGTCTTAGATGCTCTATTCGCTTTGTTTTCTACAGAAGATGGTAACAGGTAAGAATGAAACGCACTAGTGTAGGTACGCAATTACTATGCATAGTTGCGTGCACGTACAGCGTACGCATGTATGTATATTTTAAAACTATTTATGTAATTTCAGCACTCCCCACTCTGGAACGGTTTTTCTGGTGCTTGTATCAATCTGCAGTCTGCTTGATGAGAGTAGATTTCAACATTTTAGACCTGTTTTAGACGTTTATATCGAAGAGCATTTCTCAGCTGCACTCGTTTACAAGTAAGTTCATAACTTTACCTAGCTTTTATTATTTATTAAGTACTTTAACTCAATTTAGCTTATACAAAAATGAATGTAAAAATGTTTAATAAATGGCTATATTAATTGTTATACCAATTTTATCAAGGGGCCTCCTGTCATCAGTCCAACATTGCGCGGAATGGGCGGCAGGTGCGGAGGGTCAGGAACCAATCCGCAAATGTCTACGCTCGCTGGGCTGCGTGTTCCGACTCGCCGTACGCTCCCGACATCTGTTCGCGCGGGCAACCGGCGGCCAGTACGAGGACAGTTTCCGACGCGACGTACGTGCGGCGCTGCACGCGCTCCGACAGCTGGCGCACCATCCGCATAGAGATCACTTGGCGCCCGCGCAGGTTAATTTACTTTGTCGCGGTAGATTGGCAGTTCCCGTGTCTTCGACAATGACGGTGCTGGCGGAGTACCGTCGAGTTTTAGTGGGTAGGGCTGCGTCCACTCATCATCTTTTCGGGCGCAGCGAGCCCCACATATCCGCGGAGGAGTCCTCTATCCCCGTGGAATGCGGCAAAAGCATTTCTCGATGCAAAAAAAAAAAAGGTTAATTTACTTTATATATGTAGTTGTAAATAAGTCTCATTGCTAGTAATATGTTACTTGTAATAATTAGTGCTAAAGTTATATTTAAATGTGAATATTGTGTTCGGCGATTAGTGATAATATTTAGCAAAATATAAGAAAAAAAAAACCTAATCTTTTCATTTTCCTCAGGTGGCGCTTATGTGGTCGTGGGCGAGCGTGGTACGTGAGGTCAGTTCCGCGCTCGGCGCAGTGGAGGCGGCGCGCGCGGCGGTGGGCGTACTCGACGCGCCTGCTGCTGCCGCGCCGTTAGCACGCGCTCGCCTCGCCGCGGCACAGGAAATACTAAAGGGGCCGCTGGGAGAGGATCCAGGTGAGTAAAATAGAAGGCTAATTTTGGGCCATGAAAGTTTGTAGAGAAAGTCAAACTGGATATTTTTCATAAACTGTAGTATCGGTTGAAGATCATACTGTTTTCAAAGGTTATTACTTATTACGAAAAATAAAGCTCACTCGGCCGCGTTTCCACTGGCGCGGAGCTGGGCGGAGAGAAGCGGTGAAGAGCGGTGAAAAGTTGTCAGTGTTTTCACTGAAGTGGAGTGGAGTGGAATGGAGCGGAGCATAGTTTTGGAATCGCGCATTTTTGCGCTTAATTACACTCAATCTCTCAGAAATACCATACGTCATGTGTCATGTTATCTAACACTTCCCGCACCGCCCCGCTGTCCTCCGCTCTGCACCTCAATGCTCGTTGTCCTCCGCACCGCATCGCTTCGCTGTACTTTTATTATTAATATCCGCCCAGCTCTGCTCCACCCCGCTCGTGTTGTTTCCATTGAAGCGGAGCGGAGATTTCGAGCACAGTGATTGGTCAATTCGGGCACCGCTAAGCTCCTCTCCACCCCACTCCGCGTCAGTGGAAATCCGGCCTAATAGTTACATAACATTCAATAGATTTATCTTTTGTTCGATTTGATTAAATTGTGGATGTTATAGACTCGATATCGATAAAACATTACCCTTTCCTTTTTCAGAGGCCCGCAACATTATACTGACGACTGCGTGTCATCACCTACGCTTGCACCTCGCGCGACGCGACGAGTTGCCGCAATGTGCTGAAATGTTAGGAGAACTAGTCACCCTGCTGTGGAAGAAGGAAGACCCGGATGAGCCGATAGATGAGGATGAGTTGGATCCAGATGTGGATGTACTGTGTCTGAACACCTTGGACGTGTTGGTGGAGACAGTCTTGCATCTGATTGGTGGAAATTCTCCAGTGCTGGTAAGCATTATTTTATATCTATTTACACTGATGCTATCCATTTACTTACTAAGTTAATCGTTTAATATTAATTCCCAGGGCTCAATGGTGGCTGGTCTTCTCGGTGTAATGGAGTTACTGAAGCCAGCGCACTACCAGCGTCTGTGGAGCCATCTTGCGCCGCACCCTCACGACCGGAAACCATTAAAGGACTTCCTCATGCGAGCCTTCCTCGTGTTCAGGCATTTGATTGAACAAGATGTAAGTGTATCCTCACTCTATCACTCTCGTGACCTGCCTATGAAAAGAAAAATATAGAAAGATCTTTCAATACAATATCTTATTGTTAATTAAATAAATTACTACATTAACATATTGTATTGTGTCTATTTCAGGTTTTCCCCTCCGATTGGATGGTGTTGAGAGTGCAAAGTTGTAAAGTTTTGCTATCAGCGTTACAAGAATTGGCAAAACCATTGTTGGAAAGGTTCCTAGGTGACGAACCTCCGCAGTTTGATTCACAAGTACGTATTCTGTAATGTTTATATATATAACCTCTTTATATAAAAAAGGATACTAAGCTGTTTATGTTTAATGTCTGTATAATATACTGTACAGTTGCTGGTCCAGTCCGTAGGGGGTTCCTTCCTTTTATTTCCCTTTTCTTCAATAAAATACGATTTTTATAACGAGTAGTTTATTTTGTGGTTTCTGTTACAAATCTTGTATAGGAAGTGTAAAAACAATGGCGGGCGGAAGTTTAGAAAGAATGGGAATCACAGATAATAAATGTAGATAAAAAATGGATGTGGGACAGACTATTTTGCCATCTTCTGGTTTCAACAGCTGTCGAGAGATGGCGCCACGTGTGCGCCTGAACAGTTGCATTAAAACCAAATGTTTTAAACATTTTATTGTATTCTATACAGTTGTGGTCAGGCTATTTGGAATTGGGCGTGGCTTTGGTAACAGCCAGTGCCCTCCAATCTGAGCGCTGGGTGTCACGCGGCCCGGAGCGTGCACGCATGCGCACTGCTGCCGGTTTGCAGGTGCTTGCTGTATGGACCCGACTGGGTAAGAGTTGCAAGCAATTTAACATTAATGTTTATATTTGAAGTATTGTTCAAATATTTAACTAGTACATCAAATTTTTTCACTAAAATCGTAGTAGGTAATTTACTATTTATATTGTGCTGTTGGTTTTATTATTTTCAGGCAATGCACAGCTACAACTGATAGGTCCAGCAGTGGGCGCGCTACTAGAAGTGACGTTAGTTGGTGAACTACGCCGTGCGGCACTCGGTGCTTTGGTCGCGCTAATGGCGGCAGAACGCGCGCACGCAGGTTCCGCGCGACGAACTGAAGCGGCGCTAGTCGACAAACTAGACTCGCTGGTCGCCGACAACAAGGCTGATGATCATTATCGAAGACTGTTCGATACTGTGTAAGAGTTTGTATTTATTTTACACTTACGAGTATACCTACGTTTGTAGCGACGAAACTTTTCCAATTTCATTGTATATTTCTTCATGTCTAATAACTTGCTTTCGATTGCCATGCTACCTTATTGACAGGGAACATCTAAGTTCGGTGTAAGTATTCAAACAATATACTATTTAAAACTTAGTAACTATTTAGTAATCTATGGTATACAAATTACGGTAATTTCGATAGTTCATATGCGTTATCCGTCACCATGTTAGCCTATACACTAACTCTCCTTTCTTCATTCTTGTTCAGATCCAAAACAGATTAGTAGATTTAGACACAATTTAGTATGAAACTCCACCCCCATCAAATGATATAAGATAGTAATTATTACGGGAAATGCACTGTAATCGCGTGATATAAACTAATTCCTGCACACCAAAGTTGCTGGCATCTCGTATGTATCAATAAATTCTTATATATGTACCTCCATGAATCATCAGATTGATGGAGCGCGTGTCGTCGGAGGGGTGGCGCGAGGCGGGCGCGGCATTCGTCGGCTGCGTCACGCGTCTACTCGAGCGGCTGCTTGACTACCGCGCGGTGATGCAGGGGACAGAACATCGCGACAAGAGAATGGCTGCTACTGTTAATTTACTGGTGACTTTATTATGTCTTTAAAACTATAGCTATTGGCGTTAAGGAAGTGAATCAAACGTATGCCTGCTTGTTGTTACATGTTGCTGTTTGTGTAAGCGTTTGTAAAACACAGGGTGTGTGTAAAACCTTAATTTTTGTAACGAAATATTTCTTCTTTCACTCACAGAACTTTTACAAGAACGAGATAGACCGAAAGGAGATGTATCTACGCTACGTATACAAGTTACATGACCTGCACATCGCATCAGACAATTTCGTTGAAGCTGGCTGTACCCTATTGGTAAATATTATATAGTGTTTTCATATTATAGTTTATATACAAAAAAATATCAAGAACAATGTATTTTATAAGTAATAGTAAATAAATATATTCGTAGCCTATTGAAATGTTTGGGAGAAGCATAATGCAAACAAGATAAAAAAACATCTTATTATTTAGAATCATTTTACGCTTTTATTCATTATCTGCTTACTCGAGACAAGCCCTATATTAAAAAACCAATATATCTAACTATACTACTTTCTAGTTATACGCGGAAACACTGAGCTGGGACAGCGATCAGCTGGGTGCGGACCCTGAACGACCAGAGGTTGTGGAGTGGAAGCGCAAAGAAGCGCTCTACAACCAAGTGCTGCAGTACTTCGACAGGGGGAAGGTATTCACCGTATTTAGAAGCTAGTCTACAGTATATGAACAGTCTAAAATTCTGACGATCAGGGACCTTACCTTACTCCTGATACAACGAGTATCGAATCAATTCGATCTCAACAGCTTTTGCTGCTCACTAGCGCTGCTGTTGCAATCGAACCGATTCGATACTCGATTGCGTCGGAAGTACAGTCCCTGACTTCTCAGAGGTTGCGATTTGTTAGTCGATGTCATGGAACTTACATACTGAATGACATTGTGAATGACATCATACAAGAATCGAATCGTCAAGGATGCATACAAATAAATAAAACGGAAATATTAAGTATATTTTATGTATGACGTTAGATTTAGCATATTATTTGAAATAAACTCTTTTATTTGCTACAAATATGGTTTACATTACTATACATATTTTATTTTATGATTATAATAAACATAAACATTTTTGCAGTGCTGGGAGAAAGGTCTGCCTCTGCTCGGTGAGCTGGCAACACTGTATGAAGTGAAGCTGTGCGATTACGCCCGCCTGGCCCACACACTCCGTACCAATGCGACCTTCCTCGACTCCATACTGGAGCAGCTGCGACCGGAGCCCGAGTATTTCAGAGTTGGATTCTACGGCAAGGGATGTCCTTTATTTGTGAGGGTAAGTTGACGCATGTTTCTATCGCCGCATCATCAGACGAACTGCATACAGTTTTTGTGCAGACATACACTTACAGTCTACCTATTGGCTCTTAGTACACAAGGGTAGAAAGCTCCTGATCGCGGAACCAGATACAGAATTAACGGGCTAAACACTAGAGCTCTCATTGTCTTGCCCAAGGTCATATACATCTACACGGTTTTAGTACGGTACTGACATTATTCATATGTACGCAATTGTATGTGTTTTGCATGCACGCTTACGTGAGTTGCCCGTCTAGCTAGCGGTATATTTTATAGGATTAATCTTAGAGCTAATCTATACTAATATTATAAAGAGGAAAGATTTGTTTGTTTGTTTGTTTGT
>DWAK01000263.1:0-12160 GCA_018230145.1 Lepidochrysops patricia
GTTTAACCCTTCCAAATTGAAAAGCAGTTGTCATTCGTATCTGTCATATTTTGAGGTTTACATTTACTTTAGTAGGTTATTGTTATATCTGACAATTGAAAAATCATCACTTACTAGTTCACGAATCATACGGATGTAAGTTACATCGCAGAGTAACATTTTTTTATTATCAAACAGATATACCTACATCTAACTTTGTTGTCTAACTTAATGTCTAACTGAAAAAAAAATCGAAGTAAAAATCTAATTTAAAAGTTCCACAAGATCTTTGCACAACTATCAGTCCTATTACGAACTTTCTACATACAAAAATATGCCCATCATCGCTCTAGAAATCAGAATAAGAAATTTAAAATGCTTTCTTCTTCGGTCACAGATGCCAAGATTTGCAGAGCGAAGGAGACTCACCGAACCAATACTACACTGGAAGCTCAAGCAAAGGACGACCCAGAAAACGAAAAGTGCCTCAGGGGTCGCCCGATGACATGCAAGTCCAAACAATGAGGATGGCCAGTACAGCCTTAGGTGAGTAATATTTCGGTCGCTCTACATTGAAACTGTAACGTGTAGGGTTGTGGGATCATTGTATTTGGATGTCAAATCATTATATCAAATGGTCTTGCAAAATCTGCGTAGCCTATGCGTGGTATGGTAAATTCTGCAAAGTCAGGCGGATTCCCCAGATTCATGGAATCAGCGTGGTCTAGAGGATCTTCATCTTGCAGAATCCACGTGGTTCTCTAGCCCTATTGTGTGTGTTGAAATGGTCTTGCGAAAGTCGTGTGGCCTAGCCTAATAAGCGTGGTTTGGTATATACCGCGTGACCTGGCAGATTATGCGTGGTCTGGCACATTACGTCTGATCAAGCAGAATCTGTGCAGTTAGGCAGATTAAAGCGGATCCCACGTGCATGTACAGTATCAATGAGAGAATAACCTTAAAATAATCACCAAAGCTTTGCCGCACTGCGAACGTTTTTTTTATAAAGCGAATTTTTATATTTCCCAATGTAATTAAAAACTGTCAGCCCTCTTAATTATTTTTCTCGTCCAACTCGAAAGGCGCTTATAAAAATTCCCATTTACATTATCGCTTTGACTCACAAAGAAATGGCTCCAGTTTTTCCCTTGAGAGATTTTCCTTGAAGATTTTGTAGGTCTACGAGTACTTATAAATAATGCTAAGGTATTTAGAATGATCCTTTGAGGTCGCTGTGAATATTTTATTTTTTACGTCTAATTAGTTTATTTTGCGAATACGTATTGAGCAAGCAATACTTTTTTTTGGATTGGTTATATTTGCTCTCTTTCTTAAAAAATACGCGCTCTTACCGCATGTAATTTTTTTACACAAAATTATCTATTGTACATAAAAATAATAATACATAATACAAAGGCTCGTGATTAGGTATTAGGTAGGTACATAATATGTACATTATACTAGATTCACACTCTTGCGCGAGTGGCGAGGCTAGGGGTGAAAGGCGAGACGAGGCGAGTGTGTAAACGAGCATTCGCACCTCGTCTCGCGGCTCACCTGCAGGGATGGCGAACATACATTCTATCAATAAGAATATTTAATAATAGTACGCGTGCCATTGGATCGCCATCCCTGGCGTGGAATAAGACGAGGCAAAAGTGTAAATTAGATTATTCCAGGTAGAAGTTACATCATAATTTCAATAGGTATATTTTATTTCAGAGATCGTCTGAAATTTTACTGAGGTCTGTAAGTAGCAGACATTGCATTGAAATAGCAAAGTATTTTAGCCTCATATTTCAACAATCCCTTAAAATTTAGCAGAAACCTCAGAAGGGAAAGCACGAGGACGGGTTGCCCGCGTCCCAGATGTCAATTCATCCCGCCGTAATCACGACTAATGAATAGGCGTCGATCTCTTAAAACTGTTTTTATCTCTGTCCCGCTGGTCGGGCCCCCGCAAGTTAGAGCGGGAGGCGTGTGGTTGGGTGCGTTCCGTCCGCCCGCGGGGTCGGTCGTCTGGATTATTCTTTATAGCGTCGAAATGCGAGGCACTCATTGAAGTGAATGCTGTGTTACTCCTCGACCCGATTCATCATGGCGCTAGACTGAATGGATCTCGGAACGACACTTCGTTAGTTTTTTCTTTACTGTTTAGTTTTGATCGTCGATATACTGTTCTAGACTCTTAAGCTTAATTTAAAGCTAGCGAGATGCCTTTCCAAAATTTCCCGAAACGAACCGAAAAGTTAGCCTTCTGGTACGTTTTCATAATTTATCATAAACTATTCCTGATAAATTTAATTGAATATGACTTAGCAATAACATTAAACACGATATTATCAAATTGCATAATATTATAAAGTTACATTTTGTGACCATGATTTATCTAAATTACAATACTTAAATACGTTTTTTACAACAAAACAAATGCTAAATACCTAAAATCGAATGAAAATTCAAAAGACAAAATGATCAGATGTGAATTCAACATTTCCCACACAAATCACAAAATAATACAATTCAGTAGATACCTATTGAATTCTAAACAAATATTTGTATCTAATCAAACATCGAGTGCAATATCTATGTTTAGTATTACAGTAGCGATTGCGGTGCTTGTTAGTTGAGCGGCGAGCTTTCAACTTCAAATTCTATAACTTATAAGTTTCTAACTTTACTACCTATTTTCTCTACTAAATATTATATTGAAAGATACAGTCCAAATAGAATAGTTTGAAATCCAATGTAAATTGAATTTCTTATTCGATAGTGTATCAGAATTTTGAAGTTTGATACTTTTATATAACTTCACATAAAGCTTCTTGATTATTCGATTTAACAGAGGCCCGATCCTGCTAGTTTAAATTTGTTATAATACTTTTGTTACGGCTGCGTTCGTTACTGTAATTACTGATCTAAGTAAACGTCAAATAGATACACGCAATTTTAACTTAAATTAAGAAAATATACCACAAATATTACGGTTCTTTTCTTTGTCTACCAAGCTTGTCTAACGCATCAGGAAATACAGCAATATAAAATAATAATGTGCACAAATATTTGCTAGAAAAAAAATCCCGAGCACTAAATATGAAGTAGTTAAAGTGCTTTCACACTTTGCGATACGACACTTTTACATGCAAACTATGCATGTTAAATATTATAGCGTACTCTGTTGATAATTTGCACGATATATTCTATCCTAAAACTAATAAGCTTCTAGTGTTGATCTTCACACCTCCAGAACATCGAAATAGCTACACTCGTTTGTTTTTATTTATTTTCAAACCCCTAAAACGTTCTATTTATAACTGCTACGTAACGCTTCTCTAATAAAATGTTACCGTGGTGGTTGAATGTAGAATAAGCTGCGAAATTACGCGTTAACATAAAATAATTATAAACATCGATATGTAATATTATATTAACTCTTAGTTGTTTTCGTTTTCATCCCATAGATTAAAAACGTTTACCCACATATTGTAAACGCTACGTTCTTATAAATTATAATATATTAAATCAACTTTAGATGTGGAGGCTGAATGCAGAATACTATGTTTTAAGTCCTAGATTTTCAAGTTTCAATCGCTATGTAGCACATAAGGTCAAGTTTTGATCTGGGGGTTGAATACGGAGGCTGCGAGATTGCTAGATGACGTGTTGACACAACACAGCTACTTGAGCCGCGCGTGTCTGCGATAACGGGAACTAGCGCCCTTCAGCACACGTGCTTTATCTCTTCCCATCGATTGTTCAACTCAAAGGGAGCAACGTAAGAGGTACCGCTATTTAGCTATTCACAGTTACTCTATCTTCATCATCATCAGCCTATTCTGCTGCCGAAAGTAGCCCTTCCAAATGAGTGGCACTATTCTGATCTTGGGCATCTATTCAATCCGCCTTTCCTTAATTGTTCGGTCCATCGTACCGCAAGACGTCAATACGTTATCCTATCCGTAACAAGAGCACGGCTGCACGGCACGGCAATCATAGGTAAGAATTTAACAAACTGCCAGATGTTGTGGATTAAAAAGTTAGCCGCATCCGATAATAATATTATATAGATCAGCCTACCAGGTACTATTTCTCGTACATTCATATATTTCATACAATGTCATTTTCAAATAAAAACAAGCTCCAACATTAATAAGCAGTCTGTATGTACCTACACACATCAGGAAAAAAGTTTGCGTCCGGCGTAGAGCATAGCATCTATGAGGCTAGAGATGTATAATTTGATAAGCGTCTGTCATTCAAAGAACCACGTCCATTAATTGTTTTTTTTATGTTATTAATTTTAATAGGTCGAGAGCTTGCAATCAGTAGGTATGTCCGTTCCGCGCCACGGCTCAAACATGCATAAGCTCTTTCAAATGGAAATTCGTTAGTAATTAATAAGTTTCGGAATCTCAACAATTTTTAATGCCTACTGTGTGGCATTAATTAACGTTTTTTGAGCTTCGAAATTTCGAGCTAATTTTAGATTCATGATGGTATTGTGTTTTTAATTCTTTTCGCTTCTGTAAACTAGTGTATTTGGTATATTTTTAACCGACTTAAAAAAAAGGAGGAGGTTCTTTAGATTTTTATTTACTTTTACAAGAGCTACCTTTTCTGACTACTAGCGTAAGTAACATCATATAAAATTATGTGAGTATTATTGCCTAAAAGAAGATGTCGCAATAATTTATTTTAAGTAAATAATAATAATTAGTGAGGTAATGCTAAAATCTATGAAATTTACAGGCGAAGGCTGCGTGGGAGGTTATTTTTACTATTGAATTTTGTTAATGATTTCAAAATTTCTTCCAATTACTACCTACTTAATTTTATCGTTATTCTTCACATCTGTAGTTTTCAATATTTATACACTAGTTACAAAAACACAATGACTTCAATTAATATTTTTTCCATAGACGCTTGCTCGTGTAAATCCCAAAAAGAATGTTGTCGGAGACTAACTAAAGACTTGTAATTTAAAGAGCATTTTTATTCATAAGAACCTCTTTACAACTCGCAATTTGTTTTTGTATTAAATATTTATATGTCATTGTTAAAAACGCATTTTCAATTAAATACAATTAATAATATCTGTTCGTATAAAATTAATTCGTGAATAAATTTTTGAGCGAAGAATTTTTAATAAGTGATTATTAATATTTATGTGTTGTGTGCGGTATGAAGGAAAATAAATAATTACCTTTTAGGGTTTTTATTATTGTATGTAAGCTAATTAAGGTATGAATATTATTAAATAGCAACGAAACTACTAGATATTGTGAACAAACTAAAATCTAGTAGTCAACAAAAGTCTAGTACCTAGAAGCTTTTAATGTCTAAATATGTTTAACAATTCGTTTGAAACTGAATATTATCGGATAAAAATCTTATCAATGTTTAGATGTAATAATGGAACTAAGCAATGAATAAACATTAAATACAATAAATTCGATACCAGCCAGGAACCCACCATCGTTTAAATTCTAAATGATAAATGCCATTTAAATATAATTTGACAAGTTAAATGATATTAAACGCCTAATCTGCGATAAGATCTAATAGCATTCCGAAGAGCCGAAAATTGGATAAACAAAAGAAACCGTTTTAAGTAGATTGACCACGAAGAACGTTACGTGAATCCCCAAAAATAGCACCTGCTCAAAAAAAACCTAATAGCCCGAAATGTTATCTGACCTATAATGACTTAACTGGCTGATTTATTTAACCTTATTGAATTAAATAGAATTAATTTTACCCTGAGTATGATTTCGAAATTGATAGAATTGGTTACCTAAGCAAATCTTTGATTGAGCTTTCAAATTTTCTCAACTACATTTTGCAGGAAAACAATTTGTTAGTTTGCTTCTTAGATTGGAAATGATTTTCGATAGAGGGCTTAGCCAACATCACATCAAATTATTTACTCAAGATCTTCGTCTTGCTGTAATAGATATGCTTCGCAATAGGCCTTATTTACGGGAATATAGAATGAGCACTTCTTCCCATGATGAAAATATTAGCACTTGAGATCTGTTGCAAATACGAGCCTCAGTTTATATGAGAGTATATTATATCATTCTTATTTTTTGAATCATTTTGGCTATTTAGCCATTTAGCTATGGAATAAATGATTCCATTCATATGTAACCTCAGATCACCCAGGTGACGAAACATTTAATAAAAAAAAAAACTCCTAACTTACGTTTAAAGCCTTAGATTTAAGGCGTGCTGTTATCGGGATCTGACTTGTTTATGACTTCATTCATAACGGCTGTATTAGACAGATGCTGTGGACAGATAAGGCATTCCTGCCGGCAGCAAAGGGCCTGTCACATGGCGGAAGCCTTTGAGGCCCAGTTATCTTTGGAGTCTTTTAAATATGCAAAATTATCAAGTTTTTGGGGGATACTAATGATCACGCAGGTTAATATTTAAAAATAATGTTGTAATGTGGCTTTTATAGTGAAAATAATAATTCGTGCATTGATTAAATATTGAAAGTTACAGTCCGCGCAGAATTCTTTGAGGTTTTGATGAGCATTAAGCTACTTTCAGAAGATAAAAAAACTTTGTATGATGATATGAGAAGATAAAGTTTAACTATCTTACTAAATTTGCCGTACCTACCTATAAGCTTAAGTATCCAAAATTGTTTCGTTTTCACTTCCAATTTAAAAATAAAGAAAATAAAGGAAAACGTAACATTTTCCATGAAATAAAGTACTTAATTAAAAAGTCGCTGCTGAAGTTGGAAATTCGAAATCGGATAAAATAAGCAAATTGGTACCTCGTGTCGTTTATATTTCGTTTAATTAAAAATCGGTTTAATTTTTTTGTTGTTGATTGGTAGCAATATTGCTTGTAGGAATCGCTATTTTAAAAATCATACGGTTGTGTGCATTTCGGGAAAAGTAAAAATGGGAAAAAGGAGTAAAAGTATTAAGCGCATCACACACAACGAAGTTACAAGTTACGCTCACTATAATATTATAAGTCATATCGGTTGTCTTAATTTATTTCGCCATAGGGATGCAATCTTCATTACACTTAAGGAATCAATGAAGCATAGAGGTACGTACCTAAATGAAATATTACAGCAAATGGTATAAAAATATTGCAACAAAATATTTAAAAAATGTACATGGCGTAAGTCAATTATACCTTAAGTAGACATTTTCATAGTATCTAGCCGACATAAAAGATATATCTTGAAGTCCTAGGATCAAGCAAGAACTGTTCTTACTGTTTTCCATTATATCGTAATTAAAACGATTAGAGGAACACGGAACCACATCTCACTTTTTGCTTGTCTCACCTAATGAGACCTTCTGCAATCTTCCAGCTACAATCGTCTCTTATTCCAATTATTTGTTCGTTAATTCATTAAATAGAAATAATTAATTATGATTCTTTACATTTGTAAAAGTTTGATAAATAGCGTCTAATTTATTATTTTTAATCAAGCTGTTTTTTATTTAATGTTTATGGAAGGCATTTAGAAATGTAATGCTTCCGTAAGGCCCCCCCACTGTTCGGGTTGTTTAATGTTTTTAGTAAACTGTTTCCGTTTATATTTCTCAAATTATTATTTATGGTAAATTTATGGTATTTCTCTATGCAAAATATACGATAGATTTTTGTATTTGAATCTACGTTTGTTTCTAACTGAGTAAGTTGGAGCCGTAGTTTTGCTTACAGGTTTCTCATCTGTGTATGGAAATATGGTTATTTTGAATTAGGATTCTGGCCTATAAGACGAACGAACATATTTATAATATACATCTTCACTATCCAATCCAGCTCCTATAGATGGTATTCCTTCTCAAAAATTGTAAAGTTGTATTTTTGAATAACTTAGAAATATTGCAAAAAAATTTCTGAAAGTGCATAAAACATTAAAGTTTGATACAAGCACCTTAGATTTATCGCGTTTACTAGTTGAATGATCTAATAATTGGGAGATGCAAAAACTGCGGCCACATCCGAGTGAACCGCGGGAGGAAATGGTAAGATCTTGCCGAACTGATTGCGATGTTCCGTCTGCGGTCAATATAAAAAGTAATACGATAAACTGCAGATTTCAAGATACTTTCATTGACAATGACTTTCGAAAACAAAATGTATGGGCATTTGACTCATTGAGATGACTCAGTTCCCGTATATTTATCAAACGAACTTCTTTATTGAAATTAACGAAAGGTATCCTAACTAAATCCTCATGTTCTATATTTAAGGTCTAATTTATCTGTATATTATATCTGTATTTAATATTATTCTTTCTCATGCAGCGTTTGCGAACATTCGAAACTGCGAACTCTACGTCTTATTTTAATTAACTTTACGAATCTAAGATTAAATATATTTACATTAAAAATTGACATTCTGCTTTCTACTTCAGTTGTGACTGGAATGCATACTGGTGTTTGTTACAGAGATCCTTCACCGTGGTGACCTCTCATCTTCCATGGAGTCTCTAGCGTATGACTCGTCTGTGGCGTCTCCCGGTAGCGTGTCCTCACACACTCAACGCACCAAGCGCATGCGCACCAGCTTCAAGCACCACCAGCTGAGGACCATGAAGTCGTACTTCGCCATCAACCAAAACCCCGATGCGAAAGACTTGAAGCAACTTGCGCAGAAGACAGGGCTGTCAAAACGAGTCTTACAGGTATGGTTATATAATACAACCCTCTAATCTCCAAAACGGCAAACTTAAATACTTTCCACCTACTTTAAGTAGTTTTTTAATCACTTAAAAAGTAAATGGTAGTCTTTTATTACAATTTAGTAATAAAAACTTGGCGAAGATTAATATCGTGCGGAATACTGGTGATATTTAAGGCTTTCCAATTTATTAAAAGCTTATATTTGAAAGCTTACATTTTTCTAGTAGTAGGTACCTATTTCGGGGAACGGAACTGCTATAATAATATAGAAATACTGTATAGATTTACGTAAATTAAACTTCTTTTATCTAGTTTAAAGTTTTCCTTTAGTAATATTAAATGAAAACATCTATAAGTGGTTAACAATTAAACTATCCGGCTTAAGCTCATTCGAACTTCGAGATTGATTGAATCTGAGTCAATAGTTAAACTGTTTTTTTGCTTAAGCTACTTCAGGGCTCAATTATTTTCAAGCATCTGAGGTTGTCATGCTCGCGCACCGTGTATTACATTGTGAACGTGCAAGCAGGATAGACTTAAAGTTTAAACTGAAATCCGAATGCGTTAATCGGCTCAAAACTTCTAAAAATTAACGCCACCTCTCTTCTTAGGTTTGGTTCCAAAACGCCCGAGCTAAATGGCGACGCAACATAATGCGACAGGAATCTGGGCAGCATGGACCACTTACGCCGAATGGGAACCACTCCAGCAACGGAAGCCTGGTACCAGGAGGACCACCTCCTAGCGTCGGACCCTCACTAATGATGTCAGACACCCTCCAACCCATTGAGGATCTGAGGGTTCACACCCCGCATCCAATGAGCTTCAACGAAATGTACTGACAAATGGAAAAAGTTGAACTGCAAGAAATTTAAGTTATTCTTTTCCTATATTTAACTTTAAAATCTCAACAATTTGCATTTATGTATTATTTTTTTCGTTATATTAAAATATTATAAATAGTTCTTTTTAAGTCCGTTGCTTCAGTAAAGTGCTTATCTATTTTGTTGTTTTAGATGACTACTTCCATAATCCATAAATGATTTTCAAGTAACAGATAAGTAGACTATAAGTTGTGTAATACGCGATTTGTCGCAACGCAACCCCCATTGTTATTAATTTATGTCATAGTTACTTATGTGGTCTGTACTAGGGTACAGATCTCGAGACAAAAGTTGTAAGCTAAACCTATCTATAATTCAACACATTCCTTACGTTTAGGACCGTTTGATCCAATGTGGGCTTACGGTGATCTTGGGTTAATGATTATCTGTTTCATTCTATATGTTTACGAAAGAGAGTATAACATTTTAACACAGGGTTAACGTTAAACCAGGTGAACGCAAGTGGGATAGTTATTTTTGTTCCTTATAATAATTTTATTTAAATTATTTACATTGTATTACGTTTTGTACATAATTATATTAAATGTTAGCAATATTATTTACTATTTTGTTAAGATATTACCATTTAAAATTGATAGTTTTAAGACTTGTATACTGAATCTAAATATCTAATATTTAAGAGAATAGGAATAAGGTCGAAATTAGGTATTCTAGTTACCACTATTCGTAAAAAAGCCATGTTGTTATAGTTTTAGATTAGAAATTAGAAATATAATAATAATAAATATTGCATTCCTGTATCTTTAAATATTATGTAAATACAATGATACTAGTCAAACATACAAATATTCTGCTAGTATAATATTGGCCTTACCTATTCATTGTAGGCCATAATATATTAGGCATAATGTATTGAATAATCAAAATGCAATATAAAGCTAGTATCTTTGAAAATAAATGGCCGCTGGGCTTCTTTGGTCGAGTAAATAATGAAAATAGTTTACCTCAACCTATGATGAAAGTGAGGATGCAAATCTAAGCTTTATGTAACACGCATTTAATAGCAGATGCTCTGTCTATTACTTTTTATTCTCACTCATTTAGTTTAGCTTTGATTTTGTATCACCTTATCTGCTATTTTTTTAGTTTTAGTTTCATAATAATTATACTACTGTACCTACTTGGTCACTTCTGCCAAGCTTTATGCATTTTACGTAGGTATACCTTTTATATTACCAAACAATAATTATGACAATACCTACTTAAGTAGGTATTGTCATAATAATTGTTTTACAAAGATCTAGATTTACAAAGATCAATTGCAATATTAATATAAAGCTCTTTAAAGTTCTTGTCAAGTCACAAAAGCTTCGAGTATATTATAACGTTTACTTATTTTCATATAAAAAATATGATAAGAATAATATTCGTAACTACCATAGAATAGTTATTACGCGTACAGATGCTTATTAGCACGGTATAAATATCTTAAAATAGCTGTAAAAATTTCGTCATCTATCTGTTTAAGCAAAATCTTAGATTGAGAAATAGAAGGCATATAATACAACGGCAATAGAAAAAACCAGTGAACTAAAAAAATTAGAAAACCACAAAAAAAAAAAATAATCGAAATTTGAAAAACGCACAGTTGATGACTAGGTAAGTAAGCACTCTGTAAATAAGTAGAGTAGATATATTGTACTTGTAAAAACTATATAATATAACGAATATTATATTGTCCTACATCGTATAACAATGATCTTATAACTAAGTATACCAAATAGGATGTCGTATAAAATTAAAAACGAAAACCTAAGAGCTTTCTATGTAGAGAGTTGACGAAATACTGCATCTCATTATATTATTGTTTCCTCAAAAAGTTTCTTAGTAAAGATTTTATCTAACCTTTTTAAAATCTACATTATGTATCTTCTTAGGGCCAACCCACACGTACCACAACCATAATCACACCATAATTAAAAATTTAATAAACACACCACGTGGTCGGGCGTATATTTCGTATTGCAAATGAATAGGATTGTTCATACGTACCACATTTTACAGTCGTTGTCAACCACGTGTGTGATAACGACCACATCGCGACTACAAGTGAACTAGCCGCCGACCACATCGCAACCACAAAGTTGCGTCGATGCAACGACAGTGCGCGTGTTAAATATAATACTAGCGATGTAGTTCCGACAACGCAACCACGCATCGTCGACATTTTGTTGGTACCACAACGCAACCACAAAAAGCTGCAGCGACATCATTCACACGTAACCACTGCTTGACTGCATTTTGTCGTTGCGACGTGGTGTGGTTGTGGTACGTGTGAGCCGATCCTAAAGCAATCATTAATGTCTCTAAATACAGTTTGCCCTCGCTCCCACGAGGGGCTGTTTCTTATGTAATGTAATATGACAATAAATATTATATTGCATATGGGTTGCCTAAAAATTTCAATCCAGAATATGATTAATTAATAATTAAAAAGTGGTTTTTTATATTTCACCGGTTTGTTTATAAATTCAATTTCATACCAATCGAAGTATAAAGCCCATAGAATAGGTATACAAACGTTAGGTTGCCTATCCTTTTCCAGTCACAAGTCTCGGGTTGCCAGGTATAAACAGGTAAATTGAAAGTAGCATTTTGCACCGGTCT